>OMKZ01015135.1:7238-24392 GCA_900302535.1 Neoniphon sammara | reverse complement strand
AGGTGTTCAAGAGTTTTATAAGATATTAATTACTCAGTAGCACTGAGACAGCTTGTAGCATGAGTAAGAACTTAAGTTGGAAGTAAAACCACACAGTAATGCACACTTTCTCTGACAAATGCAGTCAACCTGGACTTGTGACTTCTCACCACTCAGCCCACCTGACAAAAAACAAAAAAAGTTGAGTGAACATTTACAAGTGCATAACAGAAATAAACAGGGAGAACTGAGCATATTCCTTTTCCAGGGCTGGAACTAACGAGAACAAGAAGTGTTTAGTCTTTGTTATGGATGTCCAGATTACAAAGCTTTTTGTATTTTTTCCTTATAAGACATGGGTTGGAAAAGTTGTTCATGGACAGAATAGACAGAATATCTAAAGTGATTATGAAGTCAAAAATACTCGGCAGATGTACTTCATCAGGTGTAAGAAAGGATGCAAAAAAAAAAAAGAACATTGGAGGTAAGCTGGATGCTAGGTGCATGAGGGTATGATAGTGATGTATAGGAGTGGCAGTATGTATGTGTGTATGTGTGTAAGGTATCCGAGATGTTGCTTTGAATCTTAAAAATTGGAAAACTAAACATATATTAAAGAAATAATATAGTTGTATCCACAGTACAAACAATGGACAATTCATTTAACTTGAACTTCAATTCATCCACTAGCCTCCACCACTAGTTCGGGCTGGGGCCTGCTTCAAATGTTCAGACATGTCCAGTTTGGCATATCTTTGCTGGTTTTTGAACATCATTGTCACAGCATCTGTCATGTACATACTGTTGAGCTCAGCAGCCCAGGTTCGATTCCAGCCTGGGACCTTTGCTGCATGTCATTCCCTGTCTCTGCCCTGCCTTTCCTGTTTCTCTTCACTGTACCTATCCAATACAGCAGAAATGCCTCAAAAAATAAAAATTCAAGGAAAATGTAACATAAGCTTGGAGTAATTAGAAATGCTTAGAAATCGCTAGAACTGTTGTACCTTGTTGCTCTAAACCATTACTGGCTTTCCGGGCCATTGTGCACAAAGTGGACTGTTGGCTCCACTCAGCTAGAAATGTATTCTTACCTTTGGCAATATTTGTGAATGATAAGGTACTGTCAGCCTTGTTGCGGCTTCTCAGCTCATTCACTAATGTGACATACTTCAATACTTCAAATTCAAATTTTAACAAAGAAAAATTGTCTACTTTGTCAATGTTTTGAATCAGCTTATATTTTCTAAACCACATTTGTCTTCTTACCCTCCCACAGAGGTGTCACCGGTGTTGGCGGGCTTCCTTGGTGCAGGTTTCTTGGTGGTCTCGGCCACTGTGGCAGTCTTCCTCTGGACCTGCTGCCAGCGCAACTACCGGCAGCTTAGGGGCAGCTACAAGCTCCACTCAGGTATGTGTGACCCTCCGGTAGATCCACCTTACAAGTTCATCCACATGCTGAAGGGCATCAGCATCTATCCTGAGACACTGAGCAATAAGAAAATTGTTCGCGTCCAGCGACAAGCTAAACCATCTCCAAATGGAGGTTGTGGGACCAAGTGGAGTTACAATGGAGAGACAGGAAGCGGGAAGTCAGTGTTGGAGGATAACAACCCTGAGGTGGGCCTGTTCAATAGTTCTATCAATATGCAGATGACCCATCTGCATGCCCGCACTTTGGGGCAGCCACCGGTAGAACGGGCACTGCCCATCCGGGCTGATTATTGCTGCTTGGACAACAACAGCAGCACCAACTGTAAGGCCAATAAGACTGCATCACTCTTCACCCCAACAAATGCCAGCATACCACCCACCACCATGGGGACACTCATCCTGGCAGTAGATTACAACTTTCCCAAGAAGGCCCTGGTGGTAACAATTATAGGGGCCCGTGGTCTGCCGGTGGTGGATGAGCTGGCAGGCAGCTCTGACCCCTATGTAAAGATGATCATCCTACCAGAGAAGAAGCACCGTGTCAAGGTCAGCCTGTTTCCTGTCAATATTTTCATGCTAAAATCAGCCTTCTTTCTTCCCTTTCCTTCCCAAATTTTGGTGTTCCACCAATTCTGTTGTTTGAAAGAAAAGAGAGTGAATGAATAGGACCTATGAAAATGATCTAGTGCAAAATATGCCATCATTAATCAAAGATATTATTTAAGACAATGTTCTTTGCTAGTGCCACTCCTGCTACATATATAGGTTATAAGTATGGATTCTGTGCTGAGAAAATATGTGGGTCACATAGAAATTATCAAGGGGAATTACAAGCAAACATCATCTGCTTTAAAAGTAAATACTTTAATAAAATGATCAGAATTAAAACCCTTGTGTAACTGAATGTAAATGTGCATCTGTTTTGCTCAGACTCGTGTGTTAAGGAAGACCTTGGATCCATTGTTCGATGAGACCTTCACCTTCTATGGAATAGACTACAGCTCACTGGCAGACCTCACACTGTACTTTCTAGTACTAAGCTTTGATAGGTATGCCCATGATGATGTGATTGGAGAGGTGGCAGTACCATTGGCAGGGGTGGATCCCCGTACTGGACGAGTCCACATCAGCCAAAACATCACCAAAAGGCATATTCAGGTGAGGCACTTCCACCTCCACATCTTGACTTTACATCTGGTTTTAAGGTAGCAATATATGTTCTAGGTAGAAATATTACATAGATGTATTGTCACTTCTGTTATTGCTTTTTATTTCTTTAACAAAAAACTGTCAAAACTGTTTTAATGGTGTTTATTGATTCCACTTGCAATACCACCATATTATCTGAATGTCTGAACAGTGGGGTACAGCTTTGTTGACGGCCCTTGTCTGAACATTGGATAGCATGTTAACTAGGCTTTTATACTTTGACACATAGTCTTTCAAGCCAGACGTGTTGGCTCCTGCTATTTCCAAATGCTTCCACCTAATAGTCTGTGCTTTTGAAGCACTGAAAATGAGTAGCAAAATAAGGCAGATATCTGGTCATTTCCTCACTTCCGTATCCCCTGTGCAGACGGGTTAATAACTGTAATAACTCCTACTGGAAACCAAATTAAATGACGTGTGGCTAGCTAACTGCTGAGCAGAAATGAAAATTCCACAAGATACTTTCAATTCAACTCCTTCAGAACTTTGCAAAATTCATTTGGTGACAAGGTTCCTCCTCACCACAAAGACATCTTTTACGTGTTTTGATGTCTTC
Organism: Neoniphon sammara; assembly: GCA_900302535.1. Lineage (NCBI taxonomy): Eukaryota > Metazoa > Chordata > Actinopteri > Holocentriformes > Holocentridae > Neoniphon > Neoniphon sammara. The sequence continues at coordinate 21,217 of OMKZ01015135.1, read as the reverse complement.
TTTCACCTGTTTGTGTATCATCCATGCTAGTTAGCTGTCTCCTTTTTTTTTTTTTTTTTCCCCGAGGTGAATACATTTTCGTGAACACTGTGTCATGACTGGTCAGATGCTCTTCCGGTATGAAGAGTTTTTCCAATGGAAGATGACAGCTTCCTCTCCTCAAATTTTAACAGGTTGAATTACAGATTTACCTATGAAGCATTCAAAGATTGTGGAAGAGACAATCTGGTTTGAGAGACTATTTGACACAAGACCAGAGGGTAGAAATATCGTTACCATGGGTAGAAACCTCATTACCACTAGGGGTGGGAATTGGCACAAGCCTCAGTATAACATGATGCAATTCATATACTTGGGTGCTGATTCAATAGGTGTTGCAATTCTGAAATTATTGCAGTTCTTTAAGTTTTGTGATTCAATATGATTTCATTATGTTTTTTTGGAAAACAGCTGAATCATACTTCCAAAGTCAATGCATATCATAAATCAAATTAATTTTGAGCTTTTAACATTTATTGCAGGCCTCAATACAGAAAGTGACCATCAAAACAAAAAAAATGTGTGGTCTTTTTTTATTTATTTATTTTTTGACCCCACACAGAAATAACTCTTTCTACACAGACACACACACACACACACACACACACACACACACACAGTGTCATTGTGTGCATTGTGTTTTAATGATCCTGGGGAGTCTGTCTATTGATTAGGCTATGTCCATTAGGAGATGCAGCAGGAAGGCACTAATCTGCATCAGCAGGAAACAAGAACCTTTGTTAGATTATGGCTGTGTCCAAAATTCCACACTAACATGCTATTTAATAGGGTGGGGCTGAATCCGGTAAGCAGGGAAAGCCACATGTGTTTTGTATAAATGTTTGTAATGCGACAAATATTTTCATCTATATTTGTTTTCCGAGATGCCAGTGGTGTGCATCTTGTTCACTACATTTAGTTTACTTATTTTATTAATTATTTATTAGGAAGTGTGAGAGGGCAATTTGGTTTTGATGTTTGTGTTGCTAGATATTGTTCAGCCTCCCTCTTTTATCATTTGGTGGCAGGATCATGAAGTTCATAGAAGCATATATCAGAGTTTAGCTGGGTTTATTGGTTTGAATTAGGAACTGAAGATGTTCATTCTAAAATGATTGCCCTTTCAATAAGCTAATGATGTGTGGCTTTGAATGTTTATCACTAGGATTATGAAAGGCACAATATAGGTCTAAGTAAATTATTATAAAAGTTGAGCCCTACCCACCCCCGCCCCTGATTGTCTATTGCAACTTTTATCTGAATATGCACGCAAATACAAATAATTTTGCTGTCTCAACAAATACACATACAAATACAAATAGTGGCCTCGCTGCACACCCCTGATTGTATGTTAAACCATCAATTTACATCAAGCAATTGGAAAGCACACACACTGGGCTCAGGCTTCTATACCAGAGATGAAAAGGAAGTCAGATGGTTGACTCAGGGGCTACTTCCATAAGCATTTTTGGGAAAAAATAAGGACCGGAAGCTCAGTAAGCACGTGGAACCTAGTTGGGTTGAATGTATTAGAAACAGATTTGAAATATGTCTGATCTCAGTAACATGTTGCCGCGTTTAAGTCAGACTGTTATCCTGTACATATTTTTAAAAAACAATTGTTAACGTCTTCAGGCCTCGATTAAACGATGTAGGTCTGTGGTGTTTGATAAAGTTATAGTGCCAGTAAAGTGTGAAACTGTGTACTGTGTCATATATGAAAGGGATTGATTTTCGTGGTAATGTTTATACATTTCAGATAAATCAAAGTGTCATTTGTAGTGCTATAGAATTCCCTCCACTAGTAGTGACATATCTAATAAAGATGCTGTCACTGTTGCACTTGCCATAGTTTTAGACTTGATGTGTTAGGGGTGCTTGGGGCCTGTGCCCCAGTAGAGCTGTACGTCTCAAGACAGTCTGGCATCACCTCAGAAGCAAAATGATCTTGCATAGAATATAGACAATAGTACTAGCTGTGAAACAACAGCAGATTGTTCTTGTACAAAATTTAAAACTCTAATTATGCTTAATATATGTCCACAGCTTCAGCTACATCCTAAATAGTAAGTGTGTCTTCTCCGTCACTTGGACCCTAGCTTTGAGAATGACATAGATTGTGTGTTTTGATTGGCTGTGAGGACTCAAGCAAAAATACCAGGGATGGGAATTTTGAATAGGCCTAATTTGGTAATCAATTACTGTATTACATAAAAAGCGAATCATCTGTTACTCAAATTAAAATGAACAGTCTGTCATGCATGAAATTTCGTGCAAACACACTCTCACTCATTCTCCTTCTCTCTGTCTAGCTAGCTATCTCTGGCTCTCTATCTTAATCCATTTGTGTTTTTCTCTATTCTAAAGTTCAGGCTGCCTCCCACGCTCTGTTGCTATGGTGACATCTAGGAGCAGTGGCAGAGGAAAACAGATTAGCAGAGACATTGAGGTAGACAGAGACTGTGGGAGAGACTGAAAGAGAGAGCCTAGGTCTAATTCTTATTATATGGGCATTAAGTCATTATGACTTTTAGCAACCTCCATTGTTAACCACTAGGAACTGTAACAACATCAGCAGGCCTCTGGCAGACTTTACACTGGACTGTAATTGACACACCCAACAAAGTCAAATTTTCAAAATGTGCAGGAGTACTTCCAACAGACATGTCTACTGAAGAGGTTATACAGAACCATGTTAAATACCAAAATAATATACTGCTTTATTGGTTGCTTTTTCGGTTTGCAAACAAACTGTGTTGCACAACATTGATGTCTGCACTGTCCTCCATGTCTTGAATATTCCTTGAATTTTCCCTATCAGCACCCAACAGATCCTCATTTTGTGCTATGAGTACTTTTACTGTCCAACAGCACAAAATAACTATAATATATCTGTTGGGGTTTGGCAGAGCTGTTGATCAATATCAATGACTCAACAATTGGTATGAGATTTCTGGCTTTCAAAACCCACATTCTGGCCTCCTACTTCCTTATCTAAGAGGAAAAACGTTCTACTTATGTTACTGTAACTTCCACTGGTCCTACAGATGGTGTTTTGTATGTGATGAAACAATGCATGGTTGTTTATTCTACAGAGTGTGAGCAGAGGAGAGCTGCTGGTGTCTCTGTCCTATCAGCCGAACACTCAGCGGCTCAGCCTGCTGGTCATGAAGGCCAAACACTTACCCAGCATGGACATCACCGGCCTGTCGGGGAGTGAGTCTATCTTTCACACACAAAACAAAAACACACACATTCACTAACTCACTAATCACTAACTTAAGTAAGACAAGTTGATGGAAAGCAGGTACACCAGAAAAGTAAATTATGCCACAAAATTACTTGTTGAGCTTGTTGAGTTTTGCCATTTTCCCCTTTGCCTTTATTTAGTATGCATGGATATATGAGTATGCAAATAGTCCCCGCCTCTATTCAAATCTAAACCAAGTGCATCCCAGCTCACCTTCGACTGCCCGCACAAACCTCCACTTGTTTTCTGTTTTATTGTTTACTGTAAGCTCTGGTACACAGTGGCAAGAGGTAATACAGGTGTAATTCAGACATAAATGTTAGAGCCGGAGCCCGGTTCTGAAGAAGACGACAAGCAAATTGTACACAGTTGCCAACAAGTAGGCGTATCCAAACGGTCATTTTTTTATGTATCGCTCTCTACAACATTAGAAACGTAACGGTAATAGATGACATGAGCCTTCAACTTGGCTACGTTATCAATCAACTGTGTTGCCAGTGTTAGATAAACTTCAGCCCCGATGGCCAGCTCTAATAACAGTTAACATTACCTACCTTGTAAAGATAAACACCCAGATGCTTTGTTCAGAAGAAACACTTTGAAAACCATAGAAAGTCTCTGGAGAAAAGTATCTAGTGAACTTGGTCGCCTACTCTTGCGATAACTAAATATGCAAATAGTGAGATACTGAGGCAACGACTGGTTACCGGTCTGTGACGTAACAGACCAGTAATGGTCCTGGAAACGGTGTGCAACAGGCTTTGAAGTATGTTTTCTCTGGTTTGGTAGGTGTGTCAGTTACCCAATCAGCTGGGTACATAAACCCCGCCATGTGGCCGTATTAAAAGGGCTCTCATAGGTGCAACGCTTGCCTGACACAACAGGGGATTCAGCTCATCACCATAAACGTTTTGCTACATTTTTTCGGGGCTGAAAGTTACCCTGATATCTGTGAACGCAACAGGGAAGTAGCGTTTTGACTGCCATGTGGCAAAAGTAATGCTCTATGACAATTGGAACACATAGAATAATACATCAGTATAGTAGTAGATTATCTGGCAAAACATTAAAAACAGAAAAAACACAATTTTAAGCGAAGTGAGTCCCTAAAAGGCCGATGAAAGATGAGGGTTTGGGACACTGGTTAAAGCATTAGCTATTAGTGCCCCAACACACACTCATACTGTTCACTCTCTGCCTCCCCAGATCCATATGTAAAGGTGAATGTACACTATGGCCACAAGCGGATCGCTACAAAGAAAACACATGTGAAGAAATGTACACTCAACCCAATCTTCAACGAGTCCTTCATCCTGGAGATTCCAGGTGAGCTGCTGGCCGACCTCTCTGTGGAGTTCCTGGTGGTAGACTTCAACCGGACCATCAAGAATGAGGTGGTGGGTCGGCTGGTGCTGGGCGGCCAGAGCCCCATGCCTATGGGTGTCGCCCACTGGCGGGAGGTATGCGACAACCCTGGACGGCATATCGCCAAGTGGCACATCCTGGACGAGTATTAAAACCACTTAAAATAACAAGTGGTAATCTGCTATGCCTTCATTTCCTTTTCTTTCTGTTTTTTATGATATTGGCCCCTTCTTTGACACCAAGCAATCATTGCTGTGGTATTTCTGCCCTGCACTTACCAGAGATCACCTGTCAGTCAGAGTGTGGGACATCTTTTTCCTTGGATATCCTGTTGATGAAGTTTCCATAGGTGGTGCTTGTTTCTTTGTCTGTTCAGCCAAGGTGGCTATGACTGCTCATGTTGCTATCAGTGCTCATTCTAGCTACCCAGTTCTTCTGTACATTCTGTATATTCTTTTTCTTCTTCTTCTGTATACTCCAAACAGACTGGAGACATTAAATGCATCACTTACTGTGCAGCTGAGGAGTTTTCCCCAAAACACAGCTACCAGACACCATGTGTTTAGAACAGCAAATGGACAAGTCGGTGGTCTTACAACTCTGTGATACAAGTGGAAGCACACTTAAACCGTCAATGTTCCAAGAACAACTAGACTCAACAACCAAACAATATTGAGACTTCTTGGAATTAATAACCACTGACTCTATTATAATTGTCTCAGAATGAATATGGATTGGAATATACCAAGAAAAATGTACAGATTTTCACACATTTCAGTTTGACTCTGAGAATAAGATGTGTATGTCAGTGGTGATTAATGAGATTAGTCTAAATAGAATTCATCTTAAGATTTAAAAAAAAATCACACTCTGTTTCACAGTCCACATACCCATAATATAGTACAGAACATACTTACCTGCATGTCTAAACAAATGAAGAACACTAGGGGAATACATTGGTTACATAAATGCTCTTCCCCAAATTCACTAAAGACTTGCATAGGGAAGAGTGTGTTATGTAACCAAATGAACCAAGTCTGAATGCCATGTTATTCACAAACTGTGCAATGAGCTGAAAGCTTCTTAGTGCTGGTCAAAAAATAAAGCCTCTATCTTTGTCATAGTCATGCATTTGCAAATTAAATGTGCTGTATGTATCACTATTTTGCGCACATAGTAGTTGTTTGAAGGCAAAGCCCTGCAAATGGTTAGAGATTGCACCCAATTCACAAAAACACAGCTCCCTCAAACTATTGTAGCTCAATTAGATCCTTTTAAAGGTGAAGACTTTACACAGTTTGTCCATTCAGACTGGTTTCTATCATTGCTGCAAGATACAAACATTTTTATCAGCAAGTTAGTAAACTACCAAAAATGTAATGATGGCCAGTCATGTAATAAAATAATTGCCACTAATGGTTATCTCCTGTAGTTTGTCCAGCTGAACCAAATGACTATTAATGTGGAATACTGGCTTACTTTTGGCTGTGTAAATGTTCTTTCAACTGCACTTTAACATTGCTTACATTGAAATTGTTCTCAAAAGAAATGTTTAGAGATAAAGTGTGTGGATGCATGTGTGTGTATGTCATGGACTATTTCAGCACCGCTAGTACTGGACAGCTCCATCTCCTTCTCTTTTGCGCTCTCTCTCTCTCAGTCTCTCTCTCTCTCTCTCTCTCTCTGCCTCTTTCTCTCTGTGCGTGTGGCTGTGTTGTTTGTGTGTGTTCAGTCCCATTCGTGTCCAGGTCCCAGTGTTTCCCGCCTTCCCTGTATGCAACCCATCTTCCATCTCACCAGTCCACTCCACCCATCGGCTGCCTCTCTGCTTCCCGCATCTGCCATCTGTCATGCCCATCTCTTCCCGCCTCTGCTTGACAATCTGCCAATCACCTACCTCCCTACTTCCAGTAATTCACAGCTGCAGCTTGTTCAGTCATTATCTCACCAGTATATATACCTGTCCCTTCCCACTAGCCATTTGCCAGATTGTCTCTTGTGCCTGTAGCCAGTTTTGTTCCAGCCTTCTTCCTGTTCTTGTCTGCCTGTTTTGTTATGAACAGCTTCTGTTCAACCATGCCCTTTGTCTATAGCTTTGTACTGTTGCCTGAGTGGATAGATTCTTGGGTCTGGATACTGGACTGTCTTGGACTTTCTATTGCCTGATGATTCTAGTAAAAATGCTGATTCTACATATATGCCCTTGTCTGTGTCTAAATCTGCATTTGAATGTACCTGATTGCTGACATTATGTGTGTGTGTGTGTGTGTGTGTGTGTGAGAGAGAGAGAGAGAGAGAGAGAGAGAGAATTGTTTAAAGGAATACTATGTTTGGGCAAAATACCCTTTTTTCTGACATACCCAGACTGAGACATGATGTTCGATACCATTTTCACCTCTGTACGTCCACTGGTTCAGTTCCTATGGGTAGCTTTTCATGTTAGCTTAGCATAAAGACTTGAAGTCTACGGGAGCTATTGCCCTAGCTCCATCTAAATGAAAAAATGAACCTTAAAGCAACCTAAAGGTATCTTATTTACGCAATCTTTCATATGGATTAGAATAACATGTCTTGGATTATTATTTTTTTTAAACGAGGGTCATTTTAGGTGAAGTTAGATAGTAGGAACTGCAAATGGAAGGAACTATAAGCACTGAACACATGTTCAGTGGTTATAGTTCCTACCATCTAACTACAGACTTTTTTTTTTTTATAGACACGTATTTCATTACTGGGTTAGGGTTAGATGTGATACATTGTGTAAATAGGACAGCTTCGGAGTTGCTGTAAGGTTTATTTTTTCACTCTGACGGAGCTAGGCTAATGACTCCTATAGACTTCAAGTCTTTCTGCTAAGCTAACATGAAATGCTACCCATAGGAACCGAACTAGTGGACATACAGATGAGAAAATGGTATCAAACATCTTGTCTCAGTGTGGGTAAGTAGGAAAAAGGGTATTTTTCCCAAAACATTGGACTATTCCTTTAAGAATCAGGACAGCTTTATCTGTTCCTTGCAAAAATCTATTTAAATCTATATAATTTTTAATGACTGAGCATTTAAACTTAACATTTTAAACTTCACCAAGTACGTCTCTATATGACTGGAAAATAAAAATGCCCTATTCACTGATATGGCCATTATAAATATTCCCTATGTACTAGCATTGGGCCCAAACTTTGACCCTACCCTGTGACCTTGACCTTTGACCAATTGTTCTCAAAATCGAATTACATCTTCCTTTCCTGACCCTTAAAGGATAATTCTGGTATTTTTAAACCTGGGACCTATTTTCCCATCTATTTGGGTCTAAGTCATTAATAGGAACAAAAAGTTTTGGAATCAGTCCAGTATTGAATGAGACCTATGCACTGACTCGTAGCACTGCCTTATAGCACTGCCTCACAGCAGCCATGTCCTGCTGGACCAGAGCTTAGCTTTGTAGAATTTACTCTCGTTGTTGTCTCTGACTAGTACCTTGCTTGCGTTGTATTAAAATCTCATGTGTACGTCACTTTGGATAAAAGCGTCTGCTAAATGCCAACTGTAACTGTAACGCTATAATTGGCAACGGCGAAAACATGGCTCCAGTGTAATCCAATGGGGCAACCTGTCCCTTGTCAAAGTACATCCACTAAAAGTGTTTGTTTCTGCCTCTGACAGGCTCAGATTATTAGTATAAGTATCTGACAACATTATGGAAAGCATTGGCACTCGTGCATTACCATAATTCTGTCTGCAGCAGCTTTCCCCCCCATCTTGGAGCAGTGTTTTTCTTTATGTAAAGTGCTTTGGTACAGGGTTTCTTCTCTTCTTTGGCTGGCAGTAGTGATCCATAAAGTCCAAATAGTCACTGCAGACCCAATGGTCTGCTAGGCGCAGTGTCCCAACAAGAGTATTAGCATCCATTTAGCACAACTAGCCACTTCAGTGTGTCCCAATCCAACAACGCTAGTCTACAAAAGCTGTGTGAAGAGTGGTGCAACATTCTGTTGGCACAACTTGGAAATGTACAAACATGAACCACTGTTTATTTCTTTAATCCTTAGATAACACTAAGCTATGGTTTCTGAACTCCAACTGTAACCACTAACGTTTCCACTCCTCCCCGGACGGCTCTCTGTTTACACTGTTGTCTTCCTGCAACAGCTCACCTCCCACAAGATTTCAGAGTGAGGCTTCTGTTACACACGTCTATCTCTGTAGGGATGCTTTCCACAAAGTTGTCAGACACATAAGGTCGGCTGGCAGCAGAGGAGTTGAAGGCGGCCTGGACAGGGCCAATGAACTTAATCTTTTTTTTCAATAGATTTGAGACGATGGCCCCTGTCCCTGCCCATCCCCCCCTTGACCCATCTACTGTCTGCCTCCAATCACCACCTAGTCCACTGCCCCCCCTCCCCCTCCTCACAGCCCCTTATCCTCCACTGGAGGTCATATTCTCACCTCCCCTGGCTCCCAGCCTAATTGCCATCTGCGACCAGTTGACTCCACACCTCCCCCTTCTACAGTAAACTTCACAGCTGACCATGTGAGAAGACAACTGAGGCAACACCACTCAAACAAGGCTGCAAGCCCTGACGGTGTCAGCTCTCGAGTGCTCAAAGCCTGTGCCCCCCAGCTATGTGGAGTGCTCACCAGATCTTCACTCTGAGCCTGAGTCTTCAGAGGGTCCCTGTGCTGTGGAAGACATCCTGCCTTGTTCCTGTGCCAAAGAGGTCACAACCCAGCGGCTCCAAGGACTACAGGCCGGTGGCATTGACCTCCCACATAATGAAGACCCTGGAGAGACTCGTCGTGGAGCAGCTCCGGCCCATGGTCATGCCAGTCTTGGACACCCTCCAGTTTGTCTACCAGCCCAGACTGGGAGTTGAGGATGCCATCATTTACCTGCTCAACTGCGCCTACACCCACCTTGACAAGCCAGCGAGCACTGTGAGGGTCGTGTTTTTTGACTATTCCAGCTTTTAACACCATCCAACTGGCTCTACTGGGTGAGAAGCTGACAGCGACGCAGGTGGATGCCCCACTCGTATCCTGGATTGTCGACTACCTGACTGGCAGACCACAGTATGTGCGCCTGCATCACTGTGTCAGACAGAGTGGTCAGCAATACTGGGGTCCCGCAGGGGACAGTCCTGTCTCCCTTCCTCTTCACCATCTACACCACAGACTTCAACTACCACTCAGAGTCCTGCCATCCTCAGAAATTCTTTGATGACTCTGCTATAGTTGGATGTATCAGCAAGGGCGAGGAGGCTGAGTACAGGTCTGTGGTGGGGGACTTTGTCACATGATGTGAGGAGAACCACCTGCAGCTAAATGTGGCAAAGACAAAGGAGCTGGTTGTGGACCTGAGGAGGGCAGAGGCACCGGTGACCCCTGTTTTCATCCAAGGGGTCAGTATGGAAATTGTGGAGGACAATAAGTACCTGGGAGTATACATAGACAATAAACTGGACTGGGCTAAGAACACCAAAGCCCTCTACGAGAAGGGCCAGAGCCGTCTCTACTTCCTGAGAAGGCTGAGGTTCTTCAACATCTTCCGGACAATGCTGAGGATGTTTTATGAGACTGTGGTGGACAGTGCTCTCCTGTTTGCTGGGACAGCAGGTTGAGGGTTGCAGACGCCAACAGACTCAAACTGATTTGCAAGGCCAGTGACGTGGTGGGAGTGGAGCTGGACTCCCTGGAGGTGGTGTTAGAGAGGAGGATGCTGTCCAAGTTAGAAGCCATCTTGGACAATGCCTCCCACTCACTCCATGACTTGCTGCTCAAGCAGAGGAGTTCATTCAGTGCGAGACTCATCCCACCGACCCCAAATCATAAAATCTCCATGTGCAACTGGGCTGTGCAATACCATGGTGTATATGTATGTTATTCATACATTGATACTGGCAACTTCATTCCAAGTGGTCAGCTCCTGAATCCCAGTACCGGGCGTCAGGGGCTGCTACATGGCTTTCATTACTCTATTATTATTATGATTATTATTATCATTATCACTATTACTATTAGTGGTGGTAGTAGTAGTAGTAATAGTAATATTCCAGTAGTAGTATTATTAGCAGTATTATTAGTAGTTGTAGTAATATTTATTAGTATTCTGTTATTGTCAGGAACGTGGCACAGGGAAAACAGGACCCAAATGCTTGACACAACCAGGTTGAGTTTCAAAAGATAGGTTTATTACCAAGCAGAGGTTGTACACAGGCAGGCAGTCCAAAACAAGCAGAGGTGTCCAAAACGATAGGCAAAAGCAAGATCAAAAAAACAGGCAAGGTTCATACACAGAAAGACTATGACTTAGGCTATGGCTATGGCTGAGAGATAGCGCTGGAACGTGAGCAGAAGCTAAAACGAATTGGCAACGAGACAAGACACAAAGGGAGAATATAAGCAGGACTAATGGGGAGTGATTAGACACAGGTGCGGGAGACACAATTAGGGAACAGGTGAACACAGACGAGTAGGGGGCGGAGCAGACAGGAACCTGGAACAGAGACAAGGGTGAGTGATCACAAAATAAAACAGGAAATACAAGACATGAAACATGGAGAAGAAAATAAAATGCAAAACAGACTGTGAAGCATGACAGTTATTCCTTTGAATTGGAGAATGTCGCACATAAATCTCTTATTCTCACTTATTGTAACATAATGCACATATTTTACATATTTACATACTGCATATTTGTTTATTATGGTTAATACACATTGTAGCACAGTATACATATTTCACATACATATTTCTTATTTCTTATTTCCTATTTCTATTGTTCTACAATGGGAGCAACTGCAACTGACTCAATTTCCCCACGTGATCAATAAAGTATTCTGATTCTTATTCTGATAATAATAATCTGAGCCTTTCAGTGGAAAAACAAACACTTTTAGAGGACATACTTTGACGCAACCCAGATGCACCACTGAATTATGTTACAGCCGTGTTTCGTGGTTGCCAGTTATAGCGTTCTTGCTCAATATTGGACCGATTCCAAAACTTTTTGTTCCTATTAATCATTTAGAACAATACCCCTGCTTATGATATACAGGCTTTACAGTAAAAGTAAATTTATGAGATGTTACTGACTTCACTTTTTTAATGTGTTGTTCAAAACTGATGCTCAGGTCAAATAGGACACCTATATTCCTTGTGGGGGGTCTATGCTGATTTACATGACCAAGGGCAGGACAAATGTGGCTGGACTCAGGGTTGAAAACAAGGACTTCAGCTTTGTCGTAAAAACAATGTATTAGACATCCAATCCATAATGTCCATTAAGCAGCTGTGCAGAGAGGCAAATTCATTTATTTCCCTTGGTTTGAATGACAGGTACAACTGTGTATATTTGCATAATGATGGAATGAGATGCTGTACCATGCCCTCTTAATTATGCCACCCCAAGGAAGTATATACAATGAAAAGAACGATTGGTCCAAGAATTTAGCTTTGAGGCAAAAGCCTATTCATGGATACAAGAAATGTCATGTCAGTCACATAGGAAAACCAGTCTAAAGTGGATCCTGACATACCAACACCTCTCAACCTAGGATAGTATCAAATGCAGTATCGCATGCTGCAATGAGATTGAGCAACACTAGCACTGAATATTTCCCTGCATCAGCATTAACAGATATTAGCTGTGACCAGCAGTTCTATAGGTTGCTCTGTCGGTCGGTCAGTCAGTCCACAAAATGTCCCCACCCTGTGGCGGCCACAGTTTTCGCCCTAGGAGGCTGAAATTTGGCTTGGAGGTCTAGGGTAGATAGAGATAGAGATAACTTTATTCATCCCTGCAGGAAAATTCTTTTGTTACAGCAGCATAGCCCACATGACAAAGACACACATAACTTACAAAAAAACACAAAATACAGTGGTGTGCTGGATATATATACAAGATACTCCAATATTACCTGTATTAAATAAGAATATGTATGATAAAAAATATAATACAAAAAATGTGCATGTGAAATTCAAGTATTATAGTATCAAAACAGCTTGAGGTAAACACTTGGCATTACAATAATAATAATAATGGCCGATAATATCCCTCGGCAGATAATATGGGTGAAAACTCAAGGCTAACAGTTCAATGTTCAGGGTACAGATGCTCCTTCACAGTAATGTGTCCAGGATTACACCATCTGTTATTCACAAACACTGCAACCCCCCCTCCTTTCCTCTTACCGCTCTGTCTGCAGTCTCTTTCGGCCCACACAGTCTGAAAGCCGGGAACGGTGGCGTTAGAGTCCGGAATATGTTCCTGCAGCCATGTGTGTGTGTGTGTGTGTGAAGGTGTGTGTTTGTGTTCATGCCAACTGGCTAAAAGGGGGTGTGGCTATGTGAGTGGCCTATCACAAAAAGGCACATAGCTTCCAAATTGATTCAAAGACTTGCTCAAGATTTTGTGGAAAGGTTGGTCATGTGCCGAAGGACAGACAGATTAACTGTTCATGCCGATCGGCAAAAAGGGGACATGGTAGTGGGAGTGGCCTGTAACAAAAAGGCGCATAACTTCCAAACGGATTCACGTAACATGGCTAAAACCCCCGCCCCATATACTTAAGCCACGCCCCTTTCATAACTCATTAATGATTTGTTTTTCGCACTTCTAGGAGTCATCATTGGACTCAGCAGAGGTTCCTTTTTCAGTGGTGTAGGTTTGCCCTGCCATCTTGTTCTGTTGGTCCATCAGTTCACTGATCCACAAAAGTCAGTTCATTGGTCCACAAAGCTGTGCCCACCCTATAGCTGCCGCAATGTTCTAACTATGAAGCTGAAACTTGCTATGGTGGTCAAGTGTTTGTGAGGTTGTGCGTGTCTGTGTGAATGAATACAAGCATGGATGCCTGCACCTACTGGGCTGCAGATAGCGCGAATTCATGCTTGTTTTACAACCATAATAAGAGCAGTTCCTGTGCTGTGGCGCTGGAATGTCCTGGAGCTGCCCTGCAATGACTTTCTCCAGGACTTTAGAAATAAATGGTAAATAAGAAATAGGCTTATTAGTGATCCGAATCCATGTGTAAGCATAAACCATCCACCTGCCACCCACCCAAATGAATTATTTTCTCCGATTTAGAGACCCACACCTGCATGGAACTGCATTTAACTCCACCTGTAGGCTATGCTGCTTTTTAAATTATTTTGAGCAGCAACATTGAAGCAGCAAAACTAAAAACTGCAGTTATAAACTCGACAGGTCAGAGGAAACTCTCCAGGGGAAATTAAACTTTTAGCTTCTGAAATAATTTTAGGAGGACGGCTGCTTTACTGTGTGTGTGTGTGTGTGTGTGTGTGTGTGTGTGTGTGTGAGAGAG
>OMKZ01015134.1:0-16979 GCA_900302535.1 Neoniphon sammara | reverse complement strand
CCCAAAAAAAAAAAAGTAAAAAAAAAAAAAAAAAAAAAAAAAGAAAGAAAGAAAGAAGGCAGTATCGTAAAATTCAGCTGGGTTGAGTCTAAACTGACAGTTTAAAATGAAGCCCTGATCAAAGTTTTAACTAGAGTTTTACATTTTGATTTTTAAGTAAAAACTAAACAATGCTTTAAAAAGATTTTAATTAAATCTTGCTAGGCTTAAAATTTGGTGCAACAAAATGTGTTGATAAACTGATGTAATCTAAATTGAAAAGTCTGAAGGTGCAGCCCAGCCTAAAATGGTGAGTTGATTACGCCCAACTACTATCCTGAGCATTAAGGGCAGAAAGAGAGAGAGTTGAGTGTGTGGATTGAGTCTGGATCTACACCGGCACAAAGGATCTGAATTTTAACTCTTTGTTACACAGATCTGCTCATTCTGTGGGTGTTGAAACTGGGCAGAAACAACATGAAATGTGATTTTCCTGTTTGGACAGCCAAGAAAAGATCAGATCTGCACAACAGAGGATTGAAAAACAGATTCTGTTAGCGTGTGCAAGTGCAGCCCAAATCTCAATATGACTCAGGGAGGGTCTGGGGGAGCTTGCCTGCAGATGGACCTGTGCCATGTTTAAGTTGATCAGAGTGCCTGTGTTGGCTGTGGTACTGGCTGTTTCTCTATGGCTGCCACATGGCTCACAACACATCGGGTCTCTGTCGCCAGCCACTACATTCAAGTTGCCTAGGGACCTGGCCAGTCTGGTGTGGCACAGGGAGCTGGCAGAGAGAAGGGAAGCTGTTAATTTACTCCAGATGGATCCATGAGTGGCTATAGCCTCTTGGTTGCGTTTCATGTCTGTGTCTCAACTCTACATTTTAATATCATACACATCAAAACACAAAGGAAAATCCAGACTAAAACACATTAACACTTTACAAAACAGATTTACATTGTGGTTCCGGTGTTGTTTTGTTCCTTTAGGGTGTAATTCTGTTTTTCATTGGTAAAATCATCATCCCTAGAGAGCAGCTGCAGCTGCAATGAAGCTTTATAGGAGAAAAAAGCATGCTCTCCCTTTTCTATGCTGGATTTCTCCTTGCAGGTTTGACATTGTTTTAAAGAAGTACTTTTAATTTTAGAGGCTGACATTGAAACCTGACAGCTAATGCTTCAGTTTTAGATTGTTTTTCCTTTTAAACACCATTACAGCTGTGCAGAGAACATCTCTCAGTGACCTAATTGTTTTGGTTTAGTTAGCTATGGAATAACAAAAATACAGAATGAAACAACAAAAGAGCACCAGAAACGCAATGTAAATCACCAGCCCAAAGTTTTAAATGTGTTTTAGGCTGGATTTTTCCTTTACGTGAACAGTACTGCAGTACTGTATTACAAAACAACAAAATATACAACATATTGCTTTGCCACCCACCCCTACAATACAGTATATCTTTGATCTAAAGGGTTGTTGAGTGAATGAGTGCAGAGTGTCAAATCCAGCCACTAACCTGCCTCCCACTCCATTGGCTGGCAGTGAGGTTCTGGTCCTCTTCCTGGTGTCTGAGTGGTCAGACAGAGCTGAAGGCTTAATGCCAGGCTTACAGCTCTGGCCAGTGGACTGCAAAATGATCCTGCTGCAGAGGAGAAACATGTCACAAAAGTCAGTGCAAGAGTGCGCATGTGTGTACATGCAGTTAATACAGCAACACTATGTGCCAACTTTACCTCAGGGACTGTGATGACGACCTGGTATGAATCTTGTTCTCCTCTTGTCTGTGAAAACAAGCAATGTGACATTAATAAACAATTCAGAGAAAGGTGATGGGTTAAGGGTGGAGGCAGACAGGGGGAAGGAAAAAATAAATTCTGTATGGTGACAGGCAAGAAGCAGCCAGGGAATCACAATTGTTTAAGACTTTGTCAGAGTTTCAGGTTCACAGTCTGGAAGAATTATTATTGCAGCTTAAGCCGTGGCAGCCAGGAGAGGTAAGTGAAGCTAAGTATGTACCAGAAAAAGTCTGGAAATGGCACTAATCAACATAGGAGGTCAAAGTGAGACGAATTTGCCTTTGCACAGCTTCAACTTTTGGATCAACCTAAGTGATTCTCAACAAGGCAAAACTGTCCGTCCTGTCGATGAATTTAACTTGGAACAGTTGACTAGAAAACACACGAACCGGCAAAGGATAATGCTTAAAGATGGGAACATTTTGTGGTACAAAAACATTACAGGGTAAGAAGTTTCTTGGTGCAACACAATCACCATCAGTGACAAGAAACCACAAAGCGGTGATGGCCTGATACTTTCAAAATCTGGTGAGGACCAGGCTCCTGTGCATTTTAAAAATGATTAGCTCTGCTTACTAGAACTAAGTTTACTTTGCAGAAAGGAAAAAGCAACCAGAGACAGTGATTATTTTTTTTTAGCTAATTTTTGACTTGGGTTGGGGGTTATAAAGAGACGAGGGGGCTCACTTACAGCATTCTCAGTTAGAGCTCCAGAAGGAGGGGGCAGGACAGGGGTTTTGGGGACGGACGGGCAGTAGAACTCATTGAAATCCTAACCCGTCTATACAGAAATGCAGGATGGAAGAAGGGAAGCCATACACAATCCACCACAGGGCAAGGCTACACAGGGAGGAGAGCAGCATGGCTACCAGCCATCTGAAAGGAGGACAAATCCAACAACAAGAGCAAAAAGGAAAAGGAAAAAAAAGAAAGAAAACATAACAAAAAGGAAGGAGAGACAAGAGACGTCCGGGCAGGACAGAAAGCCTCTAATGTTCTGCTTTTCCACTGGGACTGGATTAGCTCCAATACCTCTCACAGAGCCTTGCATCCAAGTGTGTGTCAGCAAGCTTATGTATTAGACTTGCTATGATGTGTTAGCAATCTGCCATGCATACTTAGCTCATAAGAACACATCTAAAAATGGTCAGATCCCACAGAAATATATTCTGTGACCATTATCAATCGTGTTCTTCAAAAGAACCATTTTGAAAAAAAACGCTGGCATCTGTATAGAGACATGAACCTGAGGGAGGAAACAAAGCTCGGAGGGTATGCGTACTGATCCAGTCAAAAACGCAATGGAAAAACACCAGGCAATTGACACCGAGCCCAGCCCAACATTTACTACATGTTACACATAAACACACACATACTGAACACAGGGGCACGTTCATGCATGCATGTCCAAGGGTTTCATGCTTGTTGCCATGCATGAAAAGCAGGAGAAGTCTAGCGCAATTTCATACAATCTTCATTTTAATCTCCACTGTAATTTAGCATGCACTTCACTATTACATAATAAAACAAACAATGAAGCCAGATGGTTGAGTTCAGCTGGGAGTTAAGATGTCTGTGTCGCAACTCATATGCTGATGTTATTTGGCCTGATGTGTGCTCGCAAAAACTGCCTTTTGAGAACGAACGAGAACCCATTTACCTGCTATCTCTTCTGTAAATGCCATATGATTTTTTAAAAATCTACTTCATCACATTAGCATAAGGATCAGAATGAATTTGGCATCCAAGCTCCAACAATGCCATAAAAGCCAGAAATTAAACCCATAAACAACTTTGTCTGCAATAAAGACAATCATGCCACCAAAGTACTACTGGTAATTTCCAAAAGCACTTAGAGCTTTAACAATTTTGACAAGCAACTTGGCAACTTTAAAATAAATAAACAAACAAATAAATAAATAATGAAATGAATGAAAATCAGAGGCCAATGTTTCTCTTCCAAATATTTTTCTGATGGGAAGCGCCAAGTCAGCGGTGCCAGCCGAGCACTAAAACATTTGATTCAACTAATCATGATTTTGCCGTAAAACCATGATTAGTTGACTAATTAGTGCTGTTGTATCAGTACAGCGGGCTCAACTTGAGAGCTTTACTGTAACTCAAGAGGATATCTGGGATAAGCCTGGATATCAAAGCAGAACAACTCAACAGTGTCCATGAGTGCCAGATAATGAAAGGCATGTAAATGTTTTGCATCCATTAAATGCATACCCACTTCAGAAAGAAAGAAAAGAAAGAAAAAGAAAGAAAAACAATTTTTTCAGTCAGCCATACCATTAGCCATACCATTCATTGGCATAGCAACCATCTCTACAGGAAGAGGATGTCAGCTAGAAAGGAAGTGACGTGCACTTACCTCCATCATACAAAACCTCACATCCTCTCTCTGTTTTTCCTCTCCCCCACTCTTTTCTCTGCCTCTCTCTGCTATCTTTTCAACGGCAGGCAACACATCGGCCACACCGTGCCCATGAGGCTGCAGCAGAACACTACCGCCTGCCTGACACAGGACAACAAAAGCCAAAGCCATATGGGTACACCGGCAGAGGCCAGTCATCTATCATCAGCCATACTGACACCCAACCTCCCATAGCTGGATTTACACAGGCACAAACTATCTGTTTTTACTATTTACTACACAGATCTGATCTTTTAACAAGTTTATAAATGAAGAAATGCAAGATTTCATAGAGTTCCCCCTGTTCAGATCACTATGGATTACAGTCTTAGCACTGCAGTATAGGGCCACCTGTTGGAAAACAATCCTTTGGTAGTTTGGTACATAATTACTGTATACATATTTCCAACTCTGAAGAACATCCCTTACATTTTACATGTATATTGAGGCTTTAAAAGATTTTACGCTTGTAGATACTGCAGTAAAACCAATTTCTAGGTTTTTTTCCCAAGAGAATTGTTTCCTCAAATTTCAGATCTTTTGTGCCTTTCTAAATCGAGCTCTAGAGAAAAACCCTAAAAAAACTTTAAGTCAACAAACAGCTCCAATCCAGCTGTCAAAGCAAGTTTGTCATTCACTCTATATCTAAAATTGTATTAATTACTTCTACACATTACTCCCTTGACTTATTGTCTATCCTTATCACTCATGGAGAGTAGATGGGAATGGAATGGATTCATATGACACATATCTATAGCTGATAATGTAAACTCCACATGAATAAATATGTAAAAGAGTTATTACAAGGCTACAGAGACACTGCCTGGGTCATCGACTCATCAATAAATCACAGTATCAAGATGAGACTGCCATGGTATGGGTAAGGGAGAGCAGCCCTGACAGATTAGCCATGCCATAGACCTGACAGAACAAACAAAACAGGACAGCTGGCTACACTGGACTGTGAAAACTGGACTACAGTGAGTAAAGGAAAACACTCATAGAATGAAATGATACAAGTGACAACAAAAGAATGCATTAGAAAATCCTACAAGGCCTCTCCCTGGTCGTTACGACACTCACATGACACCTTATGTGTGTCATCTGTGATACCAGAGACTGACGAGAGGAGAGGCATCGCTTATTTTACAATGCTGAAAAGTGTCGGTGTGATGCATGATGGGAGCTGCAGGCTGCTTGGGTACTTACGATAGCGAGCCTGTGGATGATCTGGCCTGCCTTTTGCTCTTCAGCGCTCGCAGTTTATCACCCTGTGTTAGACCATTCCTCTCGTCTTCATCGTTGTACTGAAGATCAGCCAGTAAAAGAGAAAAGGTGGTGAACAGACAGTGTTTTGTATCCCGTTTGTTTATTAGTACCTATCCCCTTGTATTAGCCTTTTTCCTGCTCATACAAGTATTTCCAAAAAATCATATTACAGGATTTCTATCCCTTTCCTGACATCAAATTCAAGACTTTTCAAGAACTAAATAAAAAATTTCAAGACCTCTTGCACAGTAAAAAAACACCTGTCTACTCAGTCCGATCTAATGATATTAACAACAAATTTATTCACATAGCTCCTTTTAAGCAACAAGCACAAAGTCCTCTAAAAGGATCTCTGCTCCTCTGCCTTCTTATGTGGCAGGAAGATCTCAGAATTCAAAATTCATCAATTTCTGACCAATCTCTGAAAAATTAGACCTTTTCAAGTCTTGAATTTGAAATTTGGTTTTCAAGACTTTAAGACTTGCATAAACCGTGTTAAAAACTCTGTAATGGAAGCACAGGAAGTAAGAAGGAGCATTCATTGAAAACACACCAGTTCCACTTCTTCTTTCTTGGACGTCCTGTTCTTGTTGGTCCCGTTGATGGTGATGTCATCCACTCCAGACAGGATCCTGGTGACGGCCATCTTCCCGTTCTCTTGTTCGCTACGCATCTTCTCCCGGAACAAATCCCCCTCTGCCCACAGACTGCTCTGCTTGCTGTCACACATAATTACAACAAACCATGAGAACGAACTCCTTGTTCCCCTGCCAAACCACTACCACCATTACAGTTTAGCCTGCTCAGCAGATCTGTCTTCACAGGTCAAGGTTACATGAAACAGAGGCTTGGCAGCATAATGAGTTGTCTGTAAGACAAACTTAGAGCAGTGAGATTTTAAAATGTATAGAGTGCTTTAGTGAAGACCTACTCCTCAACGAAGTTCTGCTGAGGCCCGATGACAGATCCCGGCCGGCAGATCCGTATCCAGGCGATGGCCTCTGCAGCGGTCAGGCGGTAATGCTTCATCATGTAGCAGCCAATCAGAGTGCCAGTTCGCCCCAGGCCAGCTGAAAAACAGTGGGGCTGCAGTGAATCAAATATCCACAAACAACATGCTGTTACCACTTCAGACAGATGCTACAGACTGTTACAAGTTGATTCCCCACAATTTTCAGTCTAATTGGAAAGGATTTCATAAGTTACACTATCAAGCAGGCGGGTGTCCCCTTTGACCCAGCCTAAAAATTGCACAATATAGAGCAGAGCAAACAGAAACTCAGCTGATGTGTGGATGGTCAACAAGTATGTCGATCAAGAAAAATTAGCCATAGCTGAACTTTTGACTTAATGGCTCTCAACAGCTAATCACATTTCCACACTTCCTGATTCCCTACCAATGTAATTTTAATGAACAACATTTATGCCTGGAAAGCACAAAATGGTTTGAATCCTTTCAAAGCTCCCCTGTTCTCTTAAGCATTTATGTAAAAGATTGTAGGAATAAACATCTCAAAAACAATTTTGGCTGCATTGTTAATTCTTGCCCCACTGGGATGCTCATACATCACCCTGTCGGTCAGCAGTTACGTCCAGAGCGGCATACCACAATATTTATTTGGTGGATCGCCATGACATTGGTGACAAGATTCATGTTGCCTAGAGGATGAGACCTGGCAATTTTAGTGACCCCATGACCTTCCCTCTAGTGCCACCAACAGGCCCAGTGAGGCATCTGCATTTGAAATAACACGCTTGTTAATTAATGCTCCCCAATAGGCTACGCTAATGCATCAAAATGTAAAATGAAAAGCAATAAAACTGCAGTGAAAAATAGATGATCATTAGTTCATAACTTTTTATCTGCACGAGAAGACTATATAGATGCATTCAGTGTCTCCTGCATTGCCCACGCCCAGTCAGAATAGATTCACCCATTAACCAAGTTGCTCGCAGTGTGAACGTAGGGTTAAGGTCTTTTCCATGATGGTGTTATCTGCTACCTTTGCAGTGTACAGCAATGGCTCCTTCTGCGCTCTCACAGATGTTGAGGAACTTCCTGACGATGTTGTCGTTAGGTGTGCTCCCGTCCACAAAGAACAGGTCATGGTGTTCAAAGCCCGAGTCTGTGAAACGCCTGGCATCGTACATCTTCTTGTTGAGTCGGATGATGGTGGTGATGTTGTGTTTCCTAAAGTAAGGGAAGTAGGCCTCAGGAGCGTGGAGGGGGTACCCTGAAGTGGAGACAAATACAAGTCTTGTGAGTTCAGGCGATATTAAAACAAGGTAAGAAAGTCGAAAGACCTCTGTATTTTACTTACCATTCTCTATTTTGCTTTTTGGATGCGGTCCACTGAAAGCAAGGAACTTTCCTGGAATGATCCAGTTGAAATCTCCATTTTCTGCTCTCTGCAACAACAGAAATGGGCCAAATAAAAACCTCAAACAGAGATTCTTGTATCCCTGAGCAACATTTGTCTGATGTTGTCTTACCTCATAGTGTTCATATTCCTCCACATCAAAGTTGGAGAAGTCAAGCCAGCCAAACTGCAAAGCCTGGGAGAAAGTTGACGGGAGTTCATTTCATTAGGGGCATGACACACTTATGGCAAGATTTTCTCTCCTTTTTTTTTTTTTTAATAAATCTTACATAACTTAAAGTGACGTACCTTGTGGACGGCACGTAGGCAATCTAGGATGTTAAGATTGTACATGCAGGTTCCAAATGAAGCATCCCTGAAAAAACAACATATCTTTACATTATTTACCATTCTATTATTATTCTTGCACTGCACTCATTCCACGTTCCTCTGGATAACAGAGCCGGCTAAATTCCTATAAAATAAAATGTTTTGGTGTATGGTTACCTGAACGGCAGGTATGTGGAATTCCTTGACACCAGCAGACTGTAGGCCTCCTCTGGCATCATGTGAAGATGCATTACCTTGAAAAACAAGACATCAATCAGCATGTGCCTCTTGTATTGTATTTTAATGTATTTTTCATATTTGCTCAGAGCACAAACAATTTGTAATAATCTAGCAGATTATAATCTGTAGAATATTTCACAAATAAGGGTAAAGTACTTACTGCATAGGAACCAATGAGGTAAGCAGCATTGGCTTGCTTCTTTTGGTCTCCACAAGTATAAAATATTATCTTCTTCCTTGAAAGTGTGATGGACTGTAGCAAGAAATTAATATTAATGAAAGAAATAAATGAACATGTGATGTCCAGTCCTCTGTTTTATGTAATTAAATCAACATGAACACCTGAATTTAGACTGACAAAAAAAAAAAAAAAAAAAAAAAAAAAGACCTGAGTCAACATTACATGAGCAAATATCTATTCATTTATTTTGAATGCTACAGATTAATAACAAAATACACCCAATCAGCTGCGGTGACAAGGCATCTTAATTATGAATACAGCTGATTGACCTTGGTTTTGCCTTTCCTCTCTTGCATAAAGTGCAATTAAGAGCAGTGGGATACTTTACCTTGAGCTTCTTTGTTAGCTTGCAACAGAAGCGATAAAACATGGCCAGGTTAAGGGGACCAAAGTCCGCATAGAAGCTGAGAGAGGGAGAGAGAGAGGGAGAGTGTCAGAGAGGCTATTTGTGCCATCTGCTACAGTCTCTAGGGAGGTTTCACTGGATAGAATCAGCTACTTCAGACTGACACAGTAAAAACACTGACATAGTAAAGACTATATTTGGAAGCATTTGACGCTAGAGTGGGTCAATCAGAACAGGACAAAAGCTAAAAAGACAAGAGGTCTTTTCTGTACCACTGGCACAAACATGGCTACAAAAGGTCAGTCATTCCCTCTCTTGTGGCCGCATTAAACAAGAGCCCATTGAAATAACTCTCTCAGCTCCTACAAGCACTGAAACTGCTGTCGCTGTGGCAAAGTGTTTTAACTTGCTTTATTTGCCTTTAATGTTTAATGTTGTTGTGGTTATTGGGATTTTGGACAGAATACCAAGGGCAAATTTCCAGATTATGCAATAGCAATGAGCTCTTTCCAGTAGTTATGCTGATGCACTGTTTTGGCAACAATCTCACATAATGGTTGCTTCCTAAAACGGTGAGGCAAAAACACTCATTTGCATATTGTTAAGTAACCGCTTGCCCACTTGGACGATTGGAAATGAAATCAAATTTGTTAAATTTTTTTTTTTTTGTTGTTGTTTAGGCTCAAGCCAGTTTCAATCGTGGGAAAAAAACGACTTTCAGGTGCCAACTCTTAAGTGACAACATTTCTCACAAGCTGCCGGTATTGCCCGGCCCTTTAAAGTACTTTTTATTGGACTCATAAAGACCCGTAATGGCCGGGGGCAAAGCACACAAATGAAGCAATAATCATGCACCTTTACCAACCCAGTGCTGTTCCCCACGCATAGCCAGGATGAGACTCATACTTACTTCTCATATGCCAGCTCCTCATCTATGCAGAAACAGTGACGTTCGGCTGTGCTCTTTATCTTCTGCTGAAGTATGGCGAAATATAGTTGATCTGGAAGGAAAACGACAAAAATGATGAAGCAGCTAATTACATCTAAATCAAGCACACAGAGCATTAGTTTTCTCTCCCTCCTTTCAAAGGCAACTACCGTTTTAATAACTACCTGCTTCGTGTCTTTTCTGCAACTTACCCTTGATGAATTCAATACTTTTTGAGGGAACGACGTCCGCGGTCATC
The DNA here is from genome assembly GCA_900302535.1 of Neoniphon sammara. Lineage (NCBI taxonomy): Eukaryota > Metazoa > Chordata > Actinopteri > Holocentriformes > Holocentridae > Neoniphon > Neoniphon sammara. The sequence goes on along the minus strand of OMKZ01015134.1, from coordinate 6,811 downwards.
TTGGCTGCAGATTTCAACGTGACGTTTTGCAGAAAAGTGCAAGGATGTTTTTTTTTTCTTCACGGGGATGCGCGCATGCTGACTAAAGTTTACTCGAATGTGAGAATAGATAAAAAGATATAAACAGGTAAATAAAAGGTCTAGACATATACTTCAAACGTTTTCACCTCGACTTGACAACAACGACAAAGTTACTGCCGAGGAGGGGAAGGGAGTTGCGTGTGCTAATGCGCACTCTGCTAAAAATGAACTCCTATCTGGCTCCGCCCCCGTGCCACTGTTAGCAATTCCGCGTAACGCCATTTGCTGTCAGAAATCCAGGGCGCTACACTATTGCACGCCACACCCGTCAGTCAAGCCTGGCCCCGCCTCCTGCAGTTTAAAGTTCTACACGGAAGACATCTGATAGGCCCTGGGAACGTTGCCCAAGCGGTTGCTAGGACGATGGATTAGCCAGTAAAATTCGTGATTTCTACTTCGACGAACCTCCCTCTCGGACTTCTCAGCAGCTGAGGGATGTTCATGAGGCAAGAAACGTCAGAAAGTTCTGGAAATTAGACGACACTTAAATTGATTTTACTTCATTTTTATTTTCTTGCGGGGTCTATCTATGCCATTTATGACATTGATGGCACACACGCACCCCCTCTATATCTCTTACTCGCCTACTCACAACATTCATAAAATAAGACTGCCCACAAAGGAGAAGACGCGAACACAGTGGTGTAAATAGTTAGAGCTGTGATAGCGGGGCAACATTTACCTGCTGACATTTTTAATTTTTCTTCTATACTGCGGATGGTGATTAAATCGACGCACATCCTAGTGCATTAACGACAAGGGACAGATGGTGTCGCCATTTTAGGTCAAAAGCTGGACAAAAAAAATCAAAGTCTTTCTAATACACTGATCAGTAAAAAAATCAATGCATTTTCATGCAGCCTGCTGTGCACGTCTCCATATTCCTACCAGAGGGCTGTCAGAGTTCATGGGGTTCATTCCGCAGTCTATCTTACCTGTTATCCCAATGTAAATATCAGACTTTGGCTCCGCCTCTGAGCTGTGAGCTGCACAGCGTTTTTTCCTCGACTCCGGCCGCCTCCTCTCGCTTTTGCGCTTCATTTTCGCTTCAAGCCTGCATAGCGGGCATTCCTGACCGGCTCCGTCAGATCTGCGCTTCGCGGTGCCGCTTGTCCCCGATTTTCTGCTGTTATTCTGGCATCCTGTGCTCCTGCTGCTGCCACCGTGTGAGTGTGTGTGTCATCCGAGGCACAGTTGCTGGCTGCTCCAGCCTCTCTGGTGGTGGTGACGTCTATGAGCAGGGCAAGTTTCTGCTGTCTGAATCCCCTGCATGTGACGTACAAGGCTTACAGTTGTCTAGTTGTCCAGCACCCACCCTTCACTGTTCAGATGCAGTAGCTCCGTGTTGCATAGTGATAGCACATGATGATCTAGTCCTATGCTGAATATATCCTATCCACACCGGGTTTAACTCTGTCTGTGACTTGCATGAACGATGTAAGCCATGCTGTAACTGCAAAGTAACATGAAACAGTCATATGCAGCCATAAGAAACAGCAACATTTTATTTACAATATGCAATAAGCGCTGTGGATACATGTCATAAATTACAGTAGCAACATATATAAGAAAATATGTATAAAAGAAAAGAAAGACTGTATGAGAGTAACCTCTCTGTCACAAGGCCTACCCCTGACATAAGAGCTCCCATCATTAATAGTGTTCAATGTCATCCTCCACACAGCTCTCCTAGTAGGTGAAGAGCAGATGCTTGTGTTGTGAACGGAAGACCTCAATCACTGATAATTGTTGATTTCAGTAGTAAAAAGTTCATTATGATTCTTAATTATGATTATGATAGAAAGACTTTGGAAGACTTTGCAGAGGCCTGTAGCCCACTATGAGAGCCATGTTTCTACCAAATCTTGCCAAGAACAATATCCTCCAAAATAGTGGGATGCTAACACAGTTGCAACTGTCAACAATGTCATCCAAACTGTCCTCTGTATGTCTGATAATACCAAAGTCTCACTGCACTATTGACTTTTTACTAAACAAGCAGAGTCTCCATGTTGCATGATACTAGTAACTGAGCTGCTGGGCAAAGCAGAGGCAGACCAGCTCACATTCAGGCTATCAGCTGGCTACACGTCGATGATCTTTGGCTTATTGCTGAAGTCCAGAGTCTGTTGTACTCCGGCAAGCTGCAGGAGCCAGTTAATGGGCATGTGGTCCAGACGGTTCATGTCAAAATGGGCAAAATGGACTTCAGAGCCTGCAGAGAGAAGACAGATTGAGCACTGAGTGAGATAGAAAGAGGAAGAGAGATACAGAGATGACAGAGAGAGAGAGAGAGAGAGCATTTTTCCGTCTGAGGCTGAGAATCTCTCAAAAAGGATCATCAACTCTTCTTTGAAAAGAGAGATAGAGAAAAACTGAAAATATACAAATAAAAATGTACCTGGTCCTGCAATTAGAGCTCCACCCTGTTGATGCGGGTCACCTTGGAAGTCAAAAGCAGGACTGGTCATGGCCCTCCACATGCTCTTCACATGGCCCGCCAACACACCTGACTTCACATGGGGGCTAGGGTTGGCTATAAACACATATACACGGATACACACTCGAGTATGCATTAAATTACCACTTCAGACCTTACACTGCAACAGATTTATGCACTCAGAATATCACATTACCCGAGTCTGTAAATATCTCCTCTCTCTTCATCCCAAGCTTTTTGTAAATGCATTGCTCGGGGTCCACATATATTTCATAAGGATAGCCTGTCAGTGAGCAGAATGACTGAACACAGAGATGAGAGGTGGTGAGAAACGACTCACCCGTCCCGCAACTTTAAGCAAGTGCAGTTGCACTATACCTCATTTGATCAACAAAACAATCTCAGCAAGGTATGGACAGGAGTCAAACACTGAATTTCTGCAAAGGTACAAGTAAAGGAAAACTGAATACCTCTATATGATGATGAGCAGACTGTCCAATCACAACTAGTCTGATGCCAGCATTCTGCAAAAACACACATTCTGGATTTATCCCATTAACCTATGAAGTATTGCCTCTGATCTGAAGTAAGTAGGCTACTACTTGTGAATGGCAGCTTCAGTGAAACAGCTTGCGTGTGAAATATAGCCAAAGAATATTTAATATACAGTATGACTCACCTCCAATGCTTCCCTGGGTATTTTGCTCAAATCGTCCACATATTCTTTGCAGATGTAGCACAAGAAATTCTGCAAGGACATTTATTCATTCATTACAATAATGTCCAAGATTTTTTGGTCCTGCATAATGTTTAGCCCTCTGTCTTCACCTATGTATGTTATGTCTCCATCCTTCCATTTCCATCATTGTATGGGAAGTTGTTGAGGGCATCTGTGCAGTTTGGATGAAGCTCACCTGTGTTTTGGCTGTCATTTGACGCCTTCATATTAATATTACATCTACAAACGCTGCTAAGTTCAAGCTCATGATATTAAGAAGATGTAACTTTAGGTAGACTAGTTGTGCCATACAAAAGTTTTCCTCCTACCCGAACGAAAATTATGACTGATTTCCTGTCTTGATATAATTTCTTGAACGGACTAGGAACTCCATGCCGGTCGTAAATCAAGCAATCCTCGACGTCTTCGAGGCAAATATTAACAGGGCACTTTTCACTCTCCCGGTTTTCCCTCGTTATCTGTCGAGTTATAGGTAAAACTTTCGCCATTTTCAAAAGCTTCCTTTCCCCTTCCTACTGCTATTTTGGGAGTTGCCGTTGAGTCAGGAGCTGGTGGTGGTGAAATCACGCCCATACTCAGTGGAGTCTTGTCGGAATATTTTCATGCCACTTGCTCTCGAAAGTGAATGCTGTGTGTGTGTTAGAGAGAGAGAGAGAGAGAGAGAGAGAGAGAGAGAGAGAGAGCAATACAGAGAGGGATGGAGAAGGAGGGCAATGATGGCACAAGGCCATCATCTGAACATGAGGAGAAAAATTATGTAAACCTTTCTATATAGGCTGCACTTAGTTACCTACCACACAGCAGAAGCAGCTTTCCAATCTCTAGCTATGCTTCCATCCAACCGTCAAGCCAATTTTCTGCAAACTTCTGAAATATCAGATATAAAAAAATAAATAAATTTAAAAAGTGTCTTTCCACCAGCTGGATGATGCAAATAAATATTAAAGAACTACATCAAAAAACACATCGGCAAGAAAAATGGAAAGCAAGGATTGATTAGTAAAAGGCAAGATGTTATTGTTGTTTTGTGGCACTGGCAGCGGCTGCTGGTTCTCATTTCATGCTGTCTGAACATGAAAACAAAGAAATGCACTTGGTATTATTCTAATATACCAACTAATGGCCAAACAACCACAACGGAGACTTACAGATAGATGTTCAACAAATATTTTATAACGGAACGTAAGGTATTTTCCGTTACTATTTCTCTTTCTTTTCATGTTTCTTTTTAAATTATTTATTTATGTAGTTATATATTTGTTTATTTATTTATCCACCAAAACCTTGTTGAACTCAAATGTTTTATTTATTTATTAATTTTTTTATTATAAATTTGAGATGTTTGATGTTCAATGATATTCACTACAATCACAGTCTAGCTTTAGTATAAAATACTTAAATGGAAGCCTAGTTCATGAGACAAAAGAGAGTCAAACATTCAAAACGAATCCAAAAAGCATAATTTGCAGTATGTTTTTGTTTTTGGAGGATAGAGAATTTCACTGAGGCTAACAGCAGCAGAACACTTTTCAGTTTCATAATGATAAAACGCCGCTGTGTGCAAATAAATGCATTCCAGGGGTCTGGAAATGACATTTTATTCAGGACATCAAATTGTTTTTAAGTCCAATAAAAATAAAAATGCTAAACATCAAAAATTACATTTTCACATTAAGGCACTTATAAGTGTGTGAGTAGTTGAAGTAAATTACCTTAGTTAGTTTCCCCAGCTACTGTGCACATCTAGCTGTAACCATAGTGAATGTGAGCTATTTATGTCGCAGAAAGATGTAAACACCCTTTGAGATTTGATAAGGTTTGTCTGCAAGAAACATATTGTTTAAGCTACTGAACATATCACAAAAGAAAAAAGGAATATACTGTCCTAAGTATCTGTATACATTATCGAGTGAGTCCTCTAGTACTGTAAATCTAATCTGACCGGAATCCATATTGCTATAAATCTAAGCAAAGAAAAAAAAAACTGATTGTGCTCTGGTTTCGCAAGAATAGAGTTTATGTAGTCCAGTTTTGATGTAATCAATATTATTGATCCCACATTTCAGCTGTTGTGCCATTTGTCAGGTTTAGTGTATCAGGGCAATAGCTGGCAGATGAGCTGGTTCGAGGCCAGTCCTACTTTATATTGAAGTCTGCTGAATCTGGAATCACATTATCACACTTTAAAATGATGCACTGCATCACACACCTAACAACAGATTGCACAGATTGTTTTGTCTCTCAGTTGTAAATCTGCTCACACAAGATGATTAAGGAAGGACAGGGTATCACACATTTAATAATATAACTGAGATGATCCTGCTGACGCCTGAAACGCGAGTGATGTCACGCCCTCCAACTGACTGAGAATTTTGTAACAGTCAGAAATGGGCCTGCGGTGCTGGGATAAGCCACTGTGTGGCGCAACCTTAAAGGGATGGTAAACTAAAATATATAATTTTTCATTAAAATTGTTTTTATTGTCATCATTGAGTGTAGATAACGTCATGAAACTGTGAGAATCTTAAGTCCTTTCTATGCAGACAGAGGTCTATCAGTGAATGGAGTGGAAACTTTTGAAATTGTGCGATATAATTTGCGTTGCCAGACAATGAAACCTGGCAGTTTGGGTGAGCCCATGACCTTCCATCTAGCGCCACCAGTATAACCAGTATGGCATCTGCGTTAGATAACGCACTTGTTTTGAACACAAATTCCAAGTGTTTTTTTTTTGTCTTGTACAGTTTTCATAATTATTATCATGACTTGTTATTATTATTAGTTAAACAATACATTTGATTTCTTGCATACTTCTCATTAAAGGGGACATATTATGGAAAACGCACTTTTTAAGTATTTTGGCACCTACATGTGGCCATACGCCGTGCCTACCTACCCTCAAAGTCTGAAAACCTACAACCCTGCCGATGTTTTGTGGGAGGGCTAAGTCTGAATCCACTGGCTCAAACGAGCTGTTCAGATTTTCCCCCGCTTCTTACGTAAGAAGCGGGGATTTTAGCATAACACCGCCCCTTATCTGAATATCTCCACCCCCGGTTTGAAGACTACTTTGCCAGGGTCCGCCATGTTTTTTTCTCGCAAGCGCTCAGCTACCGCTAACATGTCTCAGCTGAAAGGTGGACACAGCAGCTGCTCTGTTGTTGGCTGCACAGACCAGCACAAATCTCTACATCGACTCCCAGCCTCAGAGGAACTACGAGCGAAGTGGATACAGTTTATTTATGACGGCAACTCCCAGCTACAGTCGGCAAAAGACTGCTAGTGTGTGCTAACCACTTTGCATCGGACTGCTTTTCCAACCTCGGTCAATTCAACGCAGGAATGGCCGCTAAACTTTTCTGAAAGAGGGCTCAATACCAACTCTCCGTGGCAAAACTACAGACGGAGGAAATGTAAGTATTTAAAAATAATTATGCCGCATGTCTTTGTTCGTTTGGCATTAGCTAATGCTAACAGATTGGCGTTACGTTGTTTGTTGAGGGATCCGCAAAGTTTGAAAGTCTGTAAGGTGAACTTCATCTTACGAATAA
>OMKZ01015133.1:0-10014 GCA_900302535.1 Neoniphon sammara | reverse complement strand
TAACATATTTCAAATATACTGATATTACTGCTATGACTTTAGGCCTACTACTGCATTCTGTATTTGAAATTGTGCATAACAATGTGGCTGTTCTTCTAACACACACACACACACACACACACACACACACACACACATATACTGTATGTGTATGTGTGTGTGTATATATATATATATACATTTATTATTATTATTATGATGATGATGATGATGATGATGATGACAATAATAATAAATAACTGTTTTATGACTATTTATAATTTTGACATGTGATTCTAGTAGGTCGGCAAAGAAATTCATAAGGGAAATCCTTTTGAGAAGGTACCTTTGTGAAAACTTGCCCTTTAAGATAATCACATTCACCGTATGGATCTGATTCCTTATCTTTGTCTTTTTGGTGGGCCAGCACATGACACTCTCATCATTATAACATGGAAATCCTTTCAAAACATGAAATTAAATCAACCCGGAATTTGGCACTAATACATTACCATTCCAGAATAAGTAACATGTGATTGCAGGCTAGGGTTATTATTATTCTGGCACTGTACTTTCCCTTTAACACATGACGTAATGTGGTTGAAGTAGGGCTCCACTTTGTTGTGCGAGCTGTCTGGGAGAAGAAGGAGCAGGGCTGCAGGAGGAGCGGAGGGAGACGTCGCCGCTGCGCTGCGCCGGGCCACACGGCACCACACAAGATGGAGTTTCTAACCGGGAATCCGTTCAGCACACAGGTTGGACAACGAATCGGTAAGCCGTGCAATTACTGTCGCGGATCATTAGGTCCTACATGATTATCACCAAGCCATTCATCCATCGTCATTCACCTTTGCTGTGGCTATTTGCAGTCAGCAGTCACAGTTACAGCCGAGCTTCTCTCCTGTCACGCTCCCATGTTTATTATCAAGGGTTTTATTCAAAGCCAGATATGAATTAAAGCGATGCCTATTGTTACATATGATGGGAAAAAAGAGCGCAAGTTAAATTTATCAGCATTGATTGACAGTAGAGCGAAGGCTTATTGCTTGATTGACGTGTGCGCTGCACAATGATAGCAGAGAGGCGGGATTAAGATTCTCTGAGCCGCAAAATAATTGGGTGCGATGTTTTCTATTCTTCATGCAATAGCTGGGCGGGACGAAAAGTTGCAGACATCCCCCCTCTGACCCAAATTTGATGTAAACAGGACTGGAGGCTAAACGCATGTAATTTCATTCACATGCGTTTGAGAGGAGCTTAAGAGGATCTTACGGTTATGTTTTAATACACTGACATAGTAGGCTATCACTGTAAAATAAAAAAAAATACATAAACCTCTTACCCTATATGTTTGGTAAGAAAATCTGTTTTGTTCAAGAGCAGATATACTCATTTAACTTTTGAGAGGCAGTAATGAATGGAGGACCTACCTTTGACAAACAGATACAAACCATCAAAGTAAAGCGAAATCACAAATAGAACCTCTGAGATGACACACCCTTTGTTCGTTTCATTATTTGTCAGTCATCCTGTTCCTCTGCACCTCCTTCACAGAGCGTGCAACCAGCTCCAGCCTGCCGTCAGAGGACTGGGCCCTGAACATGGAAATCTGCGACGTCGTCAACAGCACAGAGGAAGGGTGTGTGTTATCTGTCGGCATCAGGAACATGCTAGTCCTCCGGGGGTTGCATTCTTCTGTTGTAATGCTGATGGTTTAAAATTCTCTGATCACAGACCAAGAGATGCTGTCAGAGCGATTAAGAAAAGGATTGTGGGAAACAAGAACTTCAGGGAGGTTATGCTGGCACTTACGGTGAGTTTTGTTGCTAGTTTCCCTTATATATATATATATATCCCTTACTCAGGACCCTGCCTCCCATGTAATCCATGTCAGTCTGAGTTGTGCAAACTGTTGTGTAATCTGTAAACCTCTCTGCTTACTCTAATTCTCCATGACTTGTCCTGACACCCTGGTGTCAGGTGCTGGAGGCCTGTGTGAAGAACTGTGGCCACAGGTTCCACATTCTGGTGTCGGCCCGGGACTTTATAGAAGGGGTTCTGGTCCGGGCCATTATTCCAAGGAACAACCCTCCTTTGATCCTGCATGACAGAGTGCTCAGCATCATACAGGTGAGAAATGCTGTGGTATTGTTGTGGCAAATAATCAGCTGGTTCTTATCATGTAATGATTATTTTATTACCACATCAGTCACTCGTCTAAGCGCGATTTGAGTCTCATACAGAGCCAGTAAAATGTGGTGCTGTTACTTTCTTGGTAATTTGTGGCGCTCTGTTGTCAAGGCGTGGGCCGACGCATTCCGCAGCTCACCTGATCTGACGGGCGTGGTGTCTGTGTATGAAGATCTGCGCAGGAAAGGACTCGAGTTCCCCATGACCGAGCTGGACGGCTACTCACCCTTCCAGGCCCCAAACAGGGTACCGGTATGGCGTATGGTGTTGAAGTAGGGTGTCTGCAGGGCTGTAAAACCCTTGAAATGCCTTAAATTTAATATGATAAATATTAGGCCTTAAATGTCATTGAACGGTCTTAAAATTGAATTAACAAGGTCTTAATTTCAACAGAAGCATTTAGTCTAATTTCATTTATCCAGCTATTTCATTTTGTCAAAATGAGTCAAATTTGTCTGTATCAAAGTCAACATTTCTGATGTTATAAGCCTGCTTCTGAACCTAATACTGCCTTAACACTTGCTATACTTACCTGTTGGAAAACTGCCTATTGCAGATGAACCCAACTCACTTTACCTCTCATACTTACCTGTAGAGAGAAATCCAAGAAAACCCTTGTGCTTACCTGTTCAAAGTTCTATGGGAAAAAAGTAAACAAACTGGTTATTACAGCTCCAGCATGCTGGCAGCAACCTAAAGGAAACTTGTTTCATAGAATCATCTAGTTAATAATGTTCCATATTCCTACTTAAAATTTACCTCTGTGCTGGGCCAAATACATCACGCTTACTTTTATACTTAACTGCAATGCTTGTTTGAATGAGAAAATTTCGCTTTGTCCAGAAAAAAAGCATTAATTGAACTCTCTGATACCTGTAGACACCCTGTGGAGGATGTGTGTACTTGCTGTGCTGAAGTTAGCTTGGTCTACCTATCTCTTTGACTTCCTGCAAAGTTTCCTGCTGCTGTTTTAGTGGGTTCTCCTCACATTTCACTCTGGTAACTTCCATTCTGTTCATGCCTTTCCTTGCTTACCAGACTTTGGCTAGGAATGGGCCTGTGGTCACTCTGCCTCTTGCACCCACATCTCTTAAATCTCCCCTCATCTCACCCCAGCCCCTTGAGCCAAAACAGAAGCAGGAGGGACCCAGTGTGTTCACCCCCGACCAGGTGATGGGACTTGTCAGTGATATTTCAGAATCTGAAAGGCCTGCTGCATCTGAGGCTATATCTGTAGTATTCCACAGTCTTTTGCATGGTGGCTGTTTTCCTTTTTGGGTCTGTTTCTCCAGCACTTTTGAAGTCGACGTCTGCCTTTGTATAGAGGATTATTGCCAAGTTCACTCAGTGAGTGCTGTTGACGTTTCAGGTGAAGAAGCTGAAGGCAGACCTGCGGGTGGTGCAGAGCAACCTGACTGTGATGTCGGACATGATGAGTCAGCTGGATCCAGTCACAGCCAAACACACAGACATGGAGCTGCTGGAGGTACAGGAGGATTCAGGTTTCAGATGCTTTTTGCTGATTAGTGTTGGCAGAAACAGGGATGCCATACACTTTTTATTTCATTCTTCTATTTCAACTGCAAGTTAGATTGTTGACTTTCTGCCAGAGGGTGTGGTGCATGACAACTATTACCATACAATCAATATTGTTTTTCTTTCTTTGTTTTCCTACATTGCACTCTCTGATCTTCTTTTTGATTCTCTCATCAGCAGTTATACACAGTTTGCAAGGAAATGCAAGAGAGGATAGTGAAGGTGGTTCCCAGGCTCAGTGAGGAGAAGCTGATTGAAGAGTTACTGGCTACTAATGATGACATGAACACCACCTTCACCCGCTACCAGAGGTATGACTCCATACTACCGAAAAGACGATAAAATATCAATAAGATGTAGTTCCTTGAACTGTGATGTTATACTTTTTTCTTTTGTCGACAGATTTGAAAGACAAATGACGAATGGCCAAAACACAACGGAGAAGGTAAAGAAAGAGCTCATAATGGACGCATTGTCTGTTAACCTTCAATTCAAAACTCAGCAGCACCCATATAGTTACATGAAATGTGTATCATGCACCTTCAAGTTATTGCTCTTTGTCTTGCAGAGCCACACATATGTGAACCTATCTGACCTCAATCTTGCAACTAAGTCTGCCAACCAATCAGGAGTAGCAGCAGTTCCCATCAACAGCTGTCTCAGCCAATCATCAGTTGACGCTGTGTCCAGTCAGCTGGAACGACTCAGTAAGTATTTTTCTGTCTGAGACATCTGACATGTCAAGTAACAATTGCATGTGTCTGTGTGTGTGCGTATTATATAATCACTATACTGTAACCAGTTTATCATACCATGCACTGTAAAGTTCACTTTCTATTATTTAGTTGTTCCTGTTGTTCTTACAGGTACAGATGAAGCAGATCAGTCATTTTCACAGAAAATGAGCATCTCACAGACTCAGCAGAGACAGAGGTATGGAAATGCCATAATCATAGCATTTCCCAATCTGAAAGAGAAAACCACAAAAGGCTGTAGACAAAGTTTTTGGTATTCCATTAAAGAAACGTTGTGTAAAAGACAAAACAAGTGTGGGGATTACTCATGAACAGGACAATACTTTGCCTAATGGTGGCCATGCCAACCAGTGCCACAGTGCAGTCACACAGCTCTTTTCCTGGCAGGCTTCTGGGAATGGCATTCTTAGTCTTTCTAAGATGTTGATCTGGGTTTGGAAAAATCTCATTCTGGCCAGTTCCAACTCATTCCTACTAAATTCATTTTGAGATATGTTCACCATGACAAGTCAAAGGTGTACCTGCACAGTATTTAATGGTCCACAAACAGCTTTGACTTTTCACAGTGAGCATTTCTCAGCCCAGCACCTAATAGAAAATGTGTGCATGACAGTGATAGGACAATATTAAAGGGACGATATGTTTATCTCATGGTACGTTTGAACATGTGAAATGGGCTTCACAATTCAACCTTGATACAGCGTATACAGTATAATTTCAGTGGAGAGCTTGTGAAATTGTGATGGGTAAGCTGCATGCTCAGTGATTACCGCTGCAGAAAAATGTAGCCAACATCACAATTCATTTTTCTGCCTCACCATATGTATTGTCACATTTTTGTATTGCAATATATATTGTCCCATTCCTAGTGTATGACTGTTATTTTTCAAGATAGATGCCAGTTCTTTCAAGATGTGTAATGTTGCCAATTAGCTTGCATGGCAGTTAACCAAAGAACAAAACGTGTGTTTCAGTGAGCAGAGTGAAGCTGCTGTGGATGGTCTGGCTCAGGCTGCAAACACCAGGCTGCAACAAACTGAAACGGTCAGTACAGATACCCTATTATTATTCAAGTTAGGAAGTTAGGAGTTTTACGGGTTCAGTCACAAGCTTTTGATTAGTAACCGTAATTGATTTTCCCTCATCTATCATGTGACCATTTGGCCACTGCAAAATCAAGTACTGAAATGACATTTCTCTGTCGTGAACTGACGACTGTTGCCTTGAAATACAGAGTTATGAAGTACTAGCTCTTGAAATTAAAGTGAAAGTTGGTGTGTAATACACTGTGCTGACCAATATCACCCTCACATTTCACAGTGTAGTCCATTCAATACTGAGGTTTTGTGCGCAGATGAATAACAGGTTGCATATGATCAGCCTGTTATGTTTAAATGTTTTACACTGACAGCGTCCGACCTGTGGAGAGAGTTCAGATGTCACACCGATAATTTCTGAAGGCCTGTGTGGATAAATTTGTATAGGTGCCCTCAGGTTATTTACACAGGGTGCAATCAAAAATGTCAGAAGTAGTATAGAACCACTTGGCCTACCTGTAATTTTTACATGGTCACTAACTGGCCATTGTTTCGAGTAAATATGTGTGTTTTGTTGTGTTAGCATTTGTAATTTCATAATCTTATGTCAGTTAAAATGTCTGTGTGTGTGTGTGTGTGTGTGAAGGATGACAGCCCAGCCTCCACCTGCAGCTCCTCACCAAAGTTAGAATGGATGATAAAAAGGGGAATGGTGGGTTTCGTCGGCTAGCTCAGGAACTGGCCGTGCAAAAAATGTGTTCTGGTGTCACGTTGGTGCATTCTTCCACACTCTCTGTCTTTTATTTTTATCATGAGGCTGCAATTTACTTTTGCTGTGGTCTGGGCAGCTTTTCTTTGTTTACACGGAGACTCTAGCATTTTTTGGTCTTGATGGATTAGAGATAAAACACAGTGGTCTGCATGCTGTTCAGTATATTAAACACAATGCCATCATTTCCGAGTTTACATCGAAGCATACTGTCTATGTTGTGCAGTTTATTTGCTGTCGTCAAGAATGTGGCATTGTCTGATTTGCATTGTTCCAATGCTCTGCATTGCCCATACAATGCCTGCAGTGAGACAAATCCCCTTCATTTATTGCTTTGCTTGCAGCCATGTGGATCCATTTTGTGTCTTTTCTGTGGGTGGTTCTAATTTTTTGGTGGCTTGGACGTTTTGTGATATCTGGTTTACCAGTGGTCCACATTGAACCCACTGCAAATATTTATTTTCCTGTTTCTTTCTCAGGTTCCTGTCAGCCAGTCTAATATAATGGATGATATAGAGAAATGGCTAGCCTTGGATGATGATGTGAGTGGTTGGTTTACTTCATTTACTCATGCAAAGCCTCTGTTATTTGGTTTATGTGCAGGAAATTATCTTTCTCTGTATCTTACCCTTGGGCAGTCCTGTTATTATATGTTACATTTATAAAATTGAAGGAATTGTTAAGCCTGCGTATCATTATTTATTAAATGTGAACTTGAACTGTGAACGGGTAAAAATGTAGCTTTTCTGTTTGTGACACAGGATGATGATTTTGAGGATTCGGATGGTGTGATCAGTGAAGGTGAGATTTTTTTATAATCTACTTCCTTTTTGCATGTAGTGACTATTCCTCCATTCTCTTATTTGTCTCATGTTTAGCCTGAGCCAACAGTAGGTGCTTCAGCTTCAGTTTTTATAATGCTATTCAACAAGCCACAATTCTTATTGTACTTAATGTTCACGTGTAGGCTAGTTTAGTCCGTGTGTAAGATGCACATTTACTTATCCTTATCAAGTTATGTAGGCTATTTTAGTAATCCACAATTATGGCTCATTACTCCTCTCCCAAATCTGAATCAAATACAGACTACTTAACATGTATTTATATTTATATCAGCATACATTTAGAGAATCTCACAATTATTTCTATTGCATATTTTATATTGCATTTTTATGGCCTATATGTCACCGTATGCATCAAGCGGCCATTCTGTCAGCAGTTAGATCTAGAGCTGCATGTCTTCAGATCTATTTGGTGAAACACCCTGAAATTTGGTGACAACATTCATGTTGCCTAGTGCAGTGGTTTTCAAAGAGGGGTCCTGGGACCCCCAGGGATCCTTGAGGGTCTTCCAGTGGGTCCTCAGCATAATGAAGAATAGTTTAATTCAATATAATTTAATTTACTAGACATTGTTACAATACAAAATATATATATATATAAATACTTGTAACTTTATGTTTTAATTTCTCCACTTTCAATCTATTTATCCGTGTTTGAGTATGACATCTAAACAATTTAATACTTAATAGAAAACCAAAATATCTTTTCATATTAGGGTCCCTAGGGCAAAATAACTTGAAATGGGGGTCTGTAGCTTAACTACAACTTTGGGGTCATGAACATGAAGTTTTAAAGCCCCTGGCCTAGAAGATGAAAAGTGTCAATTTTGGTGACACTATGACCTTTCCTCTAGCGCCACCAGCTGGCAAAATTTTGAATCTTGCACACTTATGTCTCAAAAACTGTTTTAGCATTGCCATGGAATTTGATGACCACATTCATGTTGGCTAGATGATGATGCTTGTCAGCGTTGGTGACTGCATGACCTTTCCTCTGGTGCCACCAGCAGGCCAAACTGTTCAAGCAGTGGTAGTGGTGGTTGCAACAGTTGAAATGTTGTGACAGCATTCATGTTGGCTAGAGAATGAAACCTAGCCATTTTGGTGACACCATGACTTTTCCTCTAGCGCTCTAGACATAATGTGCTTGTTATTATTCTGTTTTTATTTCTCATCTTGTCTGCTTATATTCTGTTTGTCTTTTTTACTCACTAAATCATATTATTCTTGCTGCTGCATCAACCTAATTTCCCCACAGTCATCAGCAAAGTTTAATCTTATCTATTCCTGCTTCATTTCCTCCACAGAGTTTGACAGATTTTTGGCGGCAAGAGCAAAAGCAGCAGAGCGACTGCCGTCATTGAAAGCCTCTTCACAGGATGCAAACCACTCGCAGTCATAGGCCACACTTGAACCTGGCAAACTCACAATACTAATGAAGATTCTGCTCCGTAGGCTGAGAAGGAGATGTTTTTTATTGCTGAATGGTTGAATGATCCATGCAATGAGCCAGTAGCATGGAAATGGAAAATGCAACCATAGGAGAAAAGCTGTTATACCAGTGTACACTACTATTTATTTTGGGCCAAACATTGTTTTTCAGTGCTGAAACTGATTTGATGAAGTACAGAGTTTTGACACTCCTATGAGGGCTTATTCATATGTGGAATGCAAATATTTGCACATTTTATATGGTTTTATTCCTGCTGTTGAAGAGAAAGAGAAAGAATATTGTTACAGAAAACAGCTATTACAATATGCAGTATGTACTATGCTCTGATAAATGGCAAGCATCATATTTGGTCACAGAAAAACATTGTGCACTATCAGAGTAGCAAACACTGTTAACTTGTATGTGAGAGAAGCTCAGCTATTACATAGCGGAATAGTTTGATGCTTGTATTCACATCATTAGTAATGTAAGATGTCACAAAAAAAAACTTGGAAGACCAAATTATTTTTTTTACATCTAACATTCTCTTGTGAAGATACATTACTTGAAGTTTAACAGAGATCTTGCAGAATGGAATGATGGAATACTGTCATTAAAAAAAAGTATTAATTAAGAATCTGCCTATTTTCTTTCTTTTTTTCTGAAGGCAGAGGGTTGATTGTGAGAGTTAACAGAGTCAGCAAAGTTTCCCAATGCATATAATCCACTTCATAGCTTTGCAGATATGGGACCAAACAAACACACAAAATACAGTTGGCAGTCCTGTCCTTGACCTGACTACAACGAATTTGGCACATAAAACAATAGGCAAACTGTCCTGTGCTATTAAATCCACTTTGCTTCTCTCCACTTCTCTTTTATCATAAGTTGACTTAAACGGTGGGCTATAGATGGGGGTAAATTCAAGCTTTTTAGAATTTTAATAGCATTTTATCAAGGAGAGGAGACAACAGGTCCAAGAACTGGAAGGGCAAAACAAACATCAAAGGAACTGCAGAAGGCAAAAAGGAAATTCAAAGGCAAGCAATATACTATAAATATATTGCTTATCTTATAGCCTCTCTTATCTTCTCGTTCAATAGAAATGAAATTACACAAGCTGTTCAGTAGAACGGGAAAATAAACAGGGATTTTATAATGCAACGTTCTTACCACACAGGGCCTGAAATAACTGGGGAAATGTTTTCTGAAATGTGATTGGACTAAACGGCGCCCTGCGAGAAGTGTCCTGGCATTTGATTGGTCTAACGCGCCACGCCCACCCAGGTTACGTTCTGACACGTGACGCTTTCTAGCACGCCTTTCCCTTACGTGAAGCCTGTCCTTACACCGCTTGCAGGAGAAAATTCGGTTGACAGGGCTGCGCGAAAATGTCTCTCGGAGCAGCTGTTCGTAGTTTTGTTAAACCGGCCGGGAGCATGCTGCGGCCCTCGGCCTCCGTCCTGAAGCGGAG
>OMKZ01015131.1:17727-32633 GCA_900302535.1 Neoniphon sammara | reverse complement strand
TTTTTTTTTTTTCATTTTTTTTTTTTTTTTTTTTTGCTGTAAAGGTCCAAATTGTGATTTCTTTGATCATTAATTTTGAAGTTTATTCAAATAAGCTTACATAATGATACAGTTTTAGTGTCAAAATGAAAATATCCCGCTTGTTGGAACTGAAAGAGCTACGGCTCTTACTAACACTGCAACAATAGCTAATGTTTTCCTAGCTAACATTGCTGTAGAGCTCACTTGCTATAAACTGACACTTTGGAGGCTTGTAGTTTCAGAGTTGATGTGAGAAAGTCCATGACTGACACCATCGCTAGCTAAAGCTCCATATTAGATTGAAGAGCTTTGCTAGCCCTCACCTCTTCTGATATAACGTTAGATTGGTAAAATAATCCTCAGCTAACTGTTAACAAGCTAACAGTTACTGTTACTCACTACTGTTTGTTGAGGCTAGTGGAGGATAACAGGTGCAGCTGAAGAGTCAATCAAACGGGGCGGGAGGAATAAAAACTGAGGCGTGCTCTGATTGGATCGCTCCGCTCTTACATATGAAAGTAGATTTTAATCCCCAGCAAAACCACTGATTAGTCTGGAGAAATGAGTCTGGAGAAATCAACCAATAGGCAGCTCTCTGCATAGAAAGGACTTCAGATTATCAGTTTCATGATTTTTTTTATACCTAATAATGACAATAAAAACCATTTTAATGAAAAAATATTTTAGTTTACCGTGCCTTTAAAACAACAGTTTTGTAAATCATTCTTTGTGCCTTCTGGTATACAGAAAGATAAAACTGATCACCAACTTTACATATAAACAAATCTCATTTCAGTAGAAGTTCCTTCATATCTCCTAGACTGGATACACTGACGCAGCCACAAGCAGCTTGAATATTGTATGTGTGTGTGTGTTTATATCATTGCTGTGATTTGAGAAGGCTTTCTCCGTCCTTGTCTCTCGTCTCCCAGATCGGCCGCACAGAGACAGCCGTGAACAACTTGAACCCGGTGTTTGGAGTGAAGTTTCAGGTGGACTACCACTTTGAGGAGATCCAGAAGCTTCGCTTTGCCATATTTGATGAAGACAAGTGTGCAACACAGCTCTACGAGCACGACTTCCTGGGAGAATTTGTTTGTACACTGGGAGTGGTATGGAAATCAGTGGTTGTTTTCAGTGCAAAGTTTCTACTGTTTATGTGGATGGAGGAGAAGAAGCCCAACCCCCCCTTTCCCTTAAAAGTTAGACAATATATCTTAAGGTAAAATAGGCAATCAGGCCCCCATGTTTCACCTTTGTTTTGTTTATTTGCACATATAAATATTTAAACATTGAATACAGAGAAAAAGTTCTATTTGTCCAAGTGAGTAATTTCAAAAAAAGATAACCCTTCAAATCACCCCCTCCATAAAATGAAAACATGCGCTAGATCAAACAAAAACAAACCACTAAACCAAACTGGACTGGACCCAATTATATAAGTCAGACTATAATAACTTGACTCAGCTCAAGCAGAATAGAAATATTCTTTGTTCTTTTCCACTCTGAAATTGTTGTGAGGCCTTCCTACATGTGTCCTGCTCATGTTTTCCTGCTTGTGTTTCGTCCCTTGTCCACTAGATTGTGTCCAATAAGAAACTTCACAGGCCGCTGATCTTAGCCAATGGCAAGCCAGCTGGCAAGGGATCCATTACGGTGAGAATCAGTGCTGTCTTTCAGATGGATAGAACAAAGTACTTTATCTCTCTTCTCTTCTCTCTGTCTCTGTTCCTCTCCCGTTCATGTAGTAGCTGTTATTGACTATAATGACATGGTTGCTATTGCTATTGTTATTGGTGATGATGTTATTGAGGTTGCTGCCACTGATGCTGCTGCTGTTGTTGTTGATGGCAACATTATCGATGCTGTTCCTGCTGATGTTTTTGAAAATGTTGTTGACGATGGCCATGATCACGATGATGATGTTTTCAGTATTTTTGCTGCACGTTGCTAATGTTGTTGCTCTGACTGTTATTATAGATAACAGCTCAGGAGCTGTCTGACAACAGAATCATCACTCTGACCCTGAGTGGGCGCAAACTGGATAAGAAGGTAGGCGGCTATGCCTACGCACACACTCGGGATGGGGATGCATGCATACACACTTACACACACACACACACACACACATACATGCATGCTCAGTGCAATAGGACAACACGTGCTACTTTAAGATGTAAAGTGAGCCCACATATACGCACGCACGCTTGCAGAACGCTTGCAGTAATGTATTCACCCTCTTAACCTTTAGCCGCAATCTAATGGGCCATCATTTGCATGGATAGTTTGAAAGGTAAAACATGTAAGAGTAGACTGTAGTGTTTCTTTATTATTTTTTTGACTATATAGTGCATAACATTAGTGTATCTAATCCTTTAAGTGTAAGCATAGTCCTGTGTTTCATTCTTTGTCAAGAAACCCTTAATCAGCTGAGACTGACAACAGCACTTTATCTAAAACTGAGAATAAATTAAAAAAAATCTAAATGTGTTTTTGGCCACTATAATTTACATAATAATTATAATAACTATCATTTACTATCATTGAAAATTAGCAGTGTCTAAAT
This sequence comes from Neoniphon sammara, assembly GCA_900302535.1. Classification (NCBI taxonomy): domain Eukaryota; kingdom Metazoa; phylum Chordata; class Actinopteri; order Holocentriformes; family Holocentridae; genus Neoniphon; species Neoniphon sammara. The sequence goes on along the minus strand of OMKZ01015131.1, from coordinate 30,046 downwards.
TATCATCTGAAAAAACAGCCTTGAATAAACATTCCCAAACTGTCTCACCACTGCTGTTTTCACCTACAGGACTTCTTCGGTAAGTCAGACCCCTATCTGGAGTTCCACAAGCAGGGAGAGGACGGCAAATGGATGTTAGTGCACAGGACAGAGGTGAGTGCTGATGCCATTTAAAACCACTGTCATAATGCTGCGTTCACCTCCTATGGGAAGGAAGGTAGGAAATGGATAGCAAAGGGTCCTATTTCTATGACTTGTAAGTGTTCACATCAGTTGGTTTGTGGTCACAGAAAGGCATGGGTGATAAAAGTAGCGGTCAGTTTGGATTTATTTACGTTTAACTGACACCATTTTACAGCTACTTCTGTGTTACTTACCTCCTAGTGGGTTATGTTGGAGCTTTCTGAAAAGTACAGTATTCCTACTTAATAACCAGTTAGATGTTGATGTGATGCTGTTTACAAGTCAGAAGATGGCATTTACAATAAATACCATGAGAATAACTGTCATTATACCAGGATTGGGTGAGGTCGTTTCAGATTTGCTGGAGGGAGTTGGAGGTTGTTTGTTGAAACTGTATAATGCACAACCCAGCTCAAGTTTAAGCACTGTTCTAAATTCATGTGTTGGCAATAAAGTTTCAAACCAGTGTAACAATGAACTGAAACTTGAAGAAATAATCCAACATTTTGGGCAAAATACCCTTTTTTCCGATTTACCCAGGGTGAGACAAAATGTTTGATACAGTTTTCACCTCTGTACGTTGACTGGTTCAGTTCCGATGCTTAGCAATTCATGTTAGCTTAGCATAAAGACTTGAAGTCTATAGGAATCATTACCCTAGCTCTGTCAAAGTGAAAAAATAAACCTTAGAGCAACTCCCAAGCTGTATTATTTACACAATGTATCATGTATTTGAAATACACGTCTTGGAACTATTGCAGCAACTATTATAACCACTGAACACATATGTTCAGCGGTTATAGTAGTTGCTGCAAGGTTTAATGCCTGTTTGATGCCTGTAGACTTCAAGTCTTTATGCTAAGCTAACACGAAATGCTAACCATCGGAACTGAACCAGTGGACGTACAGAGATGAAAAAGGTATCGAACATCTTGTCTCAGTCTGGGTAAATCGTAAAAAATGGTATTCTGCCCAAAATGTTGGAGTATTCCTTAAAGCCTTAAGCTAACTATGTTAGCTGTTAACTGCCACACCCTGCCCCATTTACAAATACTCAGTGTCTGCAATACCATGGCTCAAGTTGAATAACTTCAGCCAAATCAGCTCGTAGCATCTCAGCTGCTAGACGGCCTGATTTGTATGGGCAGTGTGGGCGGATTATTTCTTTATTTATTATTTTGAGACCATATCATTCTCTAAATTATTTGTCTCTCCATATTTTTATGTTGGGAAGTGACCATGGCATAAGCAGTATCCGTTTCTGTGGGGTGCATCAATGCAGAGCTGCCAACTTTTAAAAAAAATCTTGGTGAGAGATCCAGCAGGACCGACCACAATTTTGTCGTTTAGGCCTACACCTAAAACTTTTGTTTGTCAACTGATTTGGTAGATGCAATTCTGATCCCCTGCATCCTAACGATTTTGGGGGTGCCTGCTGGAGATGGATAGGGCCTAATACCTTACATACAAATACCATACAGAGAGAGACAATGGTCGAATAGTGGGGGTCTGGAGTCTTCCCCCAGAAAATTTTGGATGTGGTAGATGTGATTTCCTGCATTCTGGTAGGTTTAGGGGTAGCATTCTGGAGATGGGGAATACCGACATTAATTCAAAGCCATCCTGACTTAGGGCCTTTTTGACGTTTACAAAACTCCCAATGCCTTTACATGCTTTAACAACACATATAAGAAACTAAATGTAAAGTTTAAAAGCTAAAGACTACTACTTCACAACATACACACCAACATACCTGGCAGTGAGAAATGCAAGACTTGAAATATTTCTTCTTTATCTTCTTACCGTCATCAATCGTCATTGCAAGTAGTAGCAAGGTTTTTTTTTTTTTTTTGAGTGAGAAATTGGGGTTGTGGCGTGAGACCGTATGAAATCTACCAATTGTGTGACTCTCACGGCAAATGCGTGAGAGTTGGCAGCTATGGTTAACAGGGTTTTAATACAATCTACGGAGGCAACCACCTCACACTTTACGTTGAGAGGTTCTTTCCTCTATGTTGTGCATTAAAAACCCATTAAAATGAGATATAACCATCGACTAAGCCAGGTTTAATAGTAGGCCAAATAACACTGATATCAAACAGGGACGCTCGGCAAGAAACAATGTCAGTATGTGTACTTAGTGCACGTGCAGAGATTGCTGTGTTACTACTACTACTAGTATGTACTAGTAGCAGGTTAGATGCATAATGTGGGACTTCTACTATCACTATAGCAAATCCCTACTGTACATCCTAGTATAATTTAATGATTACGTGCCTATTTCTGTGTCTGTTGCTTTAGGTAATAAAAAACACATTGGACCCAGTGTGGAAACCGTTCACTGTGCCTCTCATCTCTCTCTGCAATGGAGACGTGGACAGAAACATCAAGGTTAGTGTGTACAGCTTGATGCTCAGCTGTTACAAGCTGTGTGTTTCGTAAACACTTGAAGCAACTGAGACATTAAATATGCATCATAAAAAAATACATTGCTGTACATCTAAAATGTAATCAATGTGCCTTTTGGGAGTGCAAAGTTTTTACAAGATGCTCATAAATACAACTTGGAAGAGTATGTGGATGGATAAAGGAATATCAAGTGGGCAAAATAATAGGAAAATAACCACTTGTGATGCAAAAAGGAAACCATACAAGCTTAGCATTACAGGGGAAAATGCATACAAAGGCTAAAGAACAGTAAATATGGTTACATACAATACATAGACCCTTAGCTCACCCGAAATACCAGAAAAAAAGAAGCATATTTTCCCACTTACTCAGATAGTTTCTGTGTGATTGGATGAGGTCTCTAATCTGTCGCAATGTTCCCTGTCTCTCGACACCCCAATACAATGAGCCTTAAAGGGTATTCTTTTGTGGAACTCAAACTGTCAAAAATTTACATGTGAAAAACTCAACAAGAACAGCTCTTTCCAAAAACAGTGACACAGAGACCCGACATAATCCACTGCCCTCAGGGGTGAAGAGTTCTTTAAGAACTATTTTCTGTCAAAGAACTCCAGCAGACTGTGTCTATTCGTCCCCAAAATGTACAAATTCAGTCCAGATAGAAGTAGTTTGACAGTGCCCCATAAACAAATACCCACCCAGCTCCATTGTATTTGGGTGCTGAGAGGCACGGAACATTGCCTGTACCAGGGGTAAGTAGTAAGATAATAAAAGAAGGCTAATAATGTCTGATGCAAAAAGGAAACCATAAAAGCTCATCATTAGGGGGAAACATTGCATACATTGGTTGGAGAACAGTACATATGGCTATATACAATTCATGCATTTTAAGGCAATGCTGTTATGTGATAATGTCACGAGATGATGATGATGATATGTGATGCTAACAGGCCCTGTGCTATGACTATGATAACGATGGAGGCCATGACTTCATTGGGGAGTTTCAGACCACTGTCGCCAAGATGAGCGAAGCCCAGAACTCAATAGAGGTAAAACAAAATGATGTTAGATAAGTGTGTTTTTGTCAGTTCAGCTAGTCCGGTCAGTTTGCATTGATTTTCTGGTCTGTCTGGTTGTTGTTTCAGCCCGCACGTGTTTGGTTAAGCTCTGACCTGACTGGATGTGGCGACACACATTGTGTTTGTTCCAGTTCACTGCAGTATTATTTATCTGAATTTGTTCGGAACAGAGGCCAAATGGGCAAATGAAATGCACTGACACTGACAAATTTTATATAAAATATGTTTATTTTCAAATGAAAGCATGCATCTGATCTGAAAGGAGAATGAATGCTCCTTCACCAGCCAATGGATAGTGCTTCCACTTTACATCTTGAGTTGACTGCGTTAAAAAGTGATTTGGCCACAGTCCTGCTCTGCACTGGTTAATTTGCAGTTTAAATGCATTTAGTTGCATGTATCAACGGGGAGACTGGAATAATCACACATAATCAATAAGACCCATTTGCATCTCTGCATTTTTCACTCATTATGGCTGCTGAGTGCATTGGTTGAGCTCCTAATGAACAAATGTTATGCAGATGTATTCTTTTCGGGTCTGCTAAAGATGTAAAGATGCAGGGATCAGAACGGTATGCATTCATTAGTAACTGCATCGCCCGAGAATGAAATTTGTGTGTGTGTGTGCATCCGTGTGTCTGTCTGCATGCATGAACGTGTGTGCATACCCATATGCGTGTGCATTTGTGAATCTGTGCTAAAGCAGCAGCATGCCTTGTTCTCCCACTGAGTCCGTTCATGTGTAGTAATGATGTGGAGGAAACACAGAATAACAAGAGGAAGAAAAGACAGAGGCAGGATGGAAAGATGGGGGATGGAGAGAGAGAGAGAGAAGGGTAAGAAAAGGAGAGGTGCTTTTGAGATGTAAAACAGCCTTTAGCTGAGCCTTAGTAAGACGATGAGGCATTTAGAGCTACCTGTCACATGAATCACCAACTGACTTAAGGCATGTGTGTCTTTGTGTTTGCGTCTCAAATGTCTCTTCTGATCAAACACATTGCTATCCAATCTTTAAGCCAAGTGTGTGTGTGTGTGTGTGTGTGTGTGTGTGTGCGTGTGCGTCTGAGTATGTGTTAATGTACTGTAAGTGTGACTCACTGAAGACACTCCCCAGCTCTATTTTCCTTTCATCTTACTTAAACATTTATCATGTCAAACTCATTTATAAAGTATTGTATAATTGTGTTGTGTTAATGTCTTTGTCTCCAATCAAATTCAATTATACAAATATATTAGCTAAAAAAATAGCTAGTGAAACAAATGGATTATATAAAATCTACAGGCTCATCTAATCTGATTGATTGTTTTAGGGTTAGGGTGCTTGGAAGAGCTCTGATTGGACGGATTTTAGCAATAGTTAGCGAGGGGAGCCAATCAGGAGTCAAGTCAATTTGTGGAGCATTGATTTGAGTTCATCTGAAACTGCCTGTTAATAGGAAATTGTAGCAAATTCAGATTCTTTATTAAACATCTTTAGTTGATTATTTTGCTTAAGGGGAAATTTAAGGGAAAATCAGTGGTCAGGAGGTTATTTTGTGTTCACAAAAAATTCAAAATGATAGACTGTACAGATATAGTAAGGCATAGTTGAATTACTATTTAGGTTTATAGTATACAGATTAAAGTCATGGTCATTTCCCATCACACCATTTGTCTTTTCATATGTGCTGTCATCTCTGATTCTTCCCAACTTTTTTTCCCTCTATTTCCCTTCTTTGTTTTTATTCCCGTCTCTCTCTTCTCTCCCCATCTATCCTTCCGCCACCTTGTCTGTCACTTCTCTCCCCCCCTCTCCTCATCTTCATTTCCTCTCCCTTATCCTCCTCTTCTCCTTCCCTTTCTCCGCAGGTGGAGTTCGAGTGCATCAACCCCAAGAAACAGAAGAAGAAGAAGAACTATAAGAACTCTGGGATTATAATTCTCAAGTCATGCAAGGTGAGAATGGATTCATGGATGGATGGCTGGTTGGTATAATCCGAGCATATAATGTAGATAATGAGGTCAGTGGTTGAGGATCTGACCTGATCTGAATTTGATCAATAAAGTTCATCATAACATAAATGTGAATCCACCTATTGCATTTCACAAAGTTGCATCAGAGCACTAATACTAGGCTATTAACTTTTACATTTTGAGAGAAGTTCCATTCACTATTTCACATTTATGGCTTCATGGATTTTTATGTTATCCTTTCCAGCATAAAACTTTCAGCCAGTAGCGACCATTTTCAATACTTACATTGTGTTCCACCTTCTGTCAGTCACACAGCAATCAATCCAATAGACAAACCAAAGCCATAGAGTTTGATTTTATACATTCATGGATTTAACTGTACCCTTTTCTTTACAGTGAGTACCTCGTAAAATTTTGTCATTTATCTCAAAACATTTACTTTGAGAAACATCTAAGATGCATGTAAGCTATAGCCAATATTTCATAACTTGATTTAAAAAAACACTGGGTAATGATCTACAGCGGTGTAAAACAGTAGGAGAAGACAAGAAATGAACAAAAACTCCAATCAGACTTGATGGCACCAGAAAAAAAAAATTCCCATTTAAAAATGTTGATATGAAAAAGTTATATCCATTAAAATTCTGATTCGGGGCACACAGATTAGTCACCTTCCTCCCAAACAAATAAGGCACTTTCTTGTCACCTCAAATGAGTCGTCTTATGCCAGACTCAGTGAAACATTTCATTAAACCATTGTGGTTTTGATCAGCTGAAACATTTCTAACAGTGTGCTCATAACTCCCTCTGAATAACTAATTAGCGAGGCTGCTTTGAGCCCCACAGAGGACACATTAAGCCGGAACATTGAGTCTTTAGATGCCTATTGGAACAACATTAAAGCTCTGTGCATATGATGACAAGCTTCCATAATTGATTCTTTTCCTTTTTTCATTCAGGGACAAGCTTTTATACACACATGTGCATACACACACGCATATATACATGAACACAATATAGTAAATTCCTAATAATTTTATTCCCTGGCTGCTGGCAGGGATTAGGCTAATGACAGTAAATTCCATGCTAAGATGCATTGTAATGGGAGAGGAAACTGTGCTCGAACAACATTATAATTGGTGCTCCATTGGTGGCTCCGCAAATCAGAAAACATGGGCTGGTTTTTCACGGTTGTGAATGGTTTGGGCCTGATTTTAGGGTCATGGTTAGGAAAACAGCTCATCTGTTGAAGATGCCTCTCAAATGTTTGGGGTTTTTGTTGAAGAGCGTTAGGTTGTTTGCTGCAGACACGCTGCTTTTTTTCAAGTCTAAAAGTACAAATCAAATCATTCAATAACAAAAAAGTGCCATGTTCTTATTTTGTTTTGCTGTTGGTCAAAAATCAGGAAAACTAATTATAGAAGGAAATTGAAAACTAGAGTACAGGATCAAGGCAACCGAATTGTTTTTGATGTTTTTCACTCTCTTTCTCTTACATTGATTTTATAGTTTATTGCAGGTGATCTTCTTTGCTGTTTGCTTATGTTGTCCTGGATGGTTTTTCTACAGCGCTGTAACTCTTGTCTCCCTAGATTACAAGGGACTACAGTTTTCTGGACTACATACTGGGAGGATGCCAGCTCATGTTTACTGTGAGTATGGTAGTAGCATGCCTGTTTCAGCTTCTACAATAAAGAGATAATGAGATACATGTTTCCCTGTGGATGGAAAATGTACAGATTTCTATTTTCATCTCCCTGGGTTACAGCTGGATCATGATCAAATATATACAGAGAGGGAGGGGGAGAGAGAATTGAGATTGAGGTAAAAACGGACAGCTTGTGTGTTTTTCTTGTACAGAGCAAGCAGAAATAAAAGACCGAGAGACAGAGAGAGAGGAGAGAATTGAATGGAAGATTGAGATGGTGGAAAAAAAAAGAGTGAGAGTGAGCGAGACATTTAGAGATAGGGAGAGAAAGATAAACAGACAAAGGTGAGTGTGAGAGACGGGAGAAAGAGAGATGGACAGAGTACAAGAGAGGGAGGGAGAACCGTCATATGCTATTTTGGTCTCTTGATGGGAGAAACTCTCTTGAGTGTCCCTGGTGATGTCACACCTTTGTGTGTAACCGAGCGAGTGAGAGAGTGCTGTTTTATTATAGGCGGGCAAACACACACATATGCACACTGACGCAAACATACACACAGAGTTGTTTTATTATCACCAGGGCATTTATGCCCAACAGAGCTGAAATATGACTGTCCTGCTGATATGGCTCAGGAGCATTCAGACAAGGCTCACTGTTAATATATACAAACACACACACACATGTGCACGCAAGATGCATTCATATATATATTTACAATGTGAGCTCACACATACACACACGTTGCACATTGCATTATGCACGCACACATACACAAAGTCTCTGTTTTTTCATCCTCTATCTGTCTCTGTTACAATTTCCCAGCTTTGTGAGCCTGAGCCACGCTGCAGAAAGATAGCATGGTAAAGATCAGCTAGCCTACTGTTGTTTGCTCCATTCCTCATTTAGTGAAATTCACCTTTAAATGTGCTCTGAGATTAGACACCTGTGCACCAATTTGTTGCAGAGTTTTTTCTGATGGAGAATTTTGCTATGTCATTTAATAAGAATCAATCAAAGTAACCAGTAATTAGTAATACAATTAATCAGATAATTAATGATCACACCTAAGGAGTGTTGTGATATATCTAGTGTTGCATGGTCAGACAGTCCTCCACATTAATTTTGCTATGTTTAAGTGTTGTGCTTATACATGCAGTTGCCTTCGTGAGCATATTGTCAAGTGAGAATAAGGAGGAAGAGAGGCCAAGATGCGAACATCAGGTGTTTTTGTATTGTGAAGGGATGGGGTGAAAAACAATAGTAGTGTTGAGTGGAGCGGGAGTGAAAATTGGCATTTCTATGTGAAACGTCCTTTGAGTCACATTTGAAAAAAGATTCCAGTCCCTCGTGGGTGTATTACATGTGTTTCTAGTGGGACTTGGTGCCATATCTTGGTCCCACCTCCCCCCCACTTGGAAGCTTGTTATCCTCAGGACTTTTCCATCCAGCCTGAAGACCACTGCAACATCACTGCATACTGCAGTTCCCAGTGGAGAGGCTGACATAGGGGAAAGATAATTGAGAAACAGTATTGGCACTAGCAGGCACCCCTGTTCTTTGTTTTGTTCACATCTTTTTGAAGCATTAGCATATGATACATTCCGTCAGAGTGCACCGAAATGAAAGTTAAAATATTTTTAAATGTGTGTATTTTCATGCTTAAACAGCTGGCTCACTCGTTAGCTTGCTAACAGCTTTTTTTGTTTTGTTTTTTGACCAAAAAAGTCCACCAGATGAATGCTAATAGTTTTAAACAAATATATTTTCACGCTTACATCTGGCTAGCTAGGTAGCTAGCTAAGAGTTTTCAGACTTAAAAAGTCCGCCAGACAAGTGTAAATTTATTTAAAACAGAAGTATTTTCATGTTTAAACTAGTTAGCCAGCTGTGACATATGTCAAACATACATTATGTAGAAAAAGTTGAGTTCAAGGTGTTATTGTAGTGTATGAACAGCACTGACTCTTGGTCTATCTGTGGTCACTTGAACCAACATAACATTATGAAACTGGCAGATGGTGGTGGTTTACTTCGCAGCCAAACTGGAGAAGGGTGCTCCACAAAAGTCCCCTGTGTAGCAACATGGAGAGGCTGGCAGAGGCCAAGAGGAGGTCCTGATGTTGCTATCAGCACTACTAAGTTGCCATGTGCACGTTGGTGTTGTTTGTCCAGAATCCACACTGTGACTCTGGCAGCAGTGGCTCTGTGATGCTGTCTCTCAGTCTCTACCATTAAATATGCCAGGACCTTGCCAGCAACACAAAGGAGAAAAAATCGCCCCACTGTTGTGACAGATGGTCTCGCAACCCTTGTTCTTGTAGACGGTAATGACATTTGCATCCCTTGATTGCGAGGAGAATCCTGCTGGCTCCAGGCCCTGCTCAAGTACTGATGGAGAGGTAACCTCGCTCGCTACATCACAAGTTCTGCAGAGATGCTGCCGGTGCCAGAAGACGCGTATTTCTTATGGGGGCAGATAGCTGCTAGATTCTCTGTGAAGGTTGCCCATTGTTAAGGAGCAGACATTCACAAACACATACACACACACACACACACACACACACACACACACACACACACACACACACACGCACGCACGCACAGACTCACACATACACAATTACACAATGCTCTCTGTGTCAGCCCATTATTTTCGCCTCATCTTATTGTTAGAAATGATGGTTTAAAGCAAATAGAATATTTGTGTTGCTATAGTTACGCTCTCCGCTGTTGATGGAGAAATGGCTGTGCCATAATGAATGAGAGCTGGAGAGAAAGATAGAAAAGAGAGTGATAAAGAGTAGGATTATATGAGAAAAATACAATGGTGTATGTATAAAATAATATATTTTATGTCATACGTGAGATGGGTTTTGTTGTGATGCTATATTTACTATTCAAAGTGGGTTTACTGTCAGTAAGATCACATTGATACTGATACGTATGTACAGAATATTTGTTGTTAAATCCATTTATTTATTTATTTTTACTCATGAGGCATGGATGAAATGTTTTCTCTGCTTGTCTGAACTGGCACAAATCAGATTCCATGTGATTTTGCCTTTTTATCCAGCCAAGAAAGAGATCAAATCTGTGACGCAAACAGTCAAAAAACTAGATCCCTCGTAAATCCAGCCAAATGTCCACCGCAGACTGAAGATGCATCCACAGTGGGTTGCATGTAGATGGGGCATGAAATCGTAAAGCTTGTGCTGTGTGCTGTGCTCTCGGTGCCACATCGATGCAGAATACTTGAAATGAAGTAGAGGGAGGTTGTGTTAACGAGCTGTAATGTATGGTTAAATGGGGTAGGTGGTCAGGCATTTAATGGATAATGCTGCACATAATAGAATGTTGACGAGTTGGTTCGAATTGTTGGCTATTTCTGTGAGAGGCATCAATACATAATGCAGCATCAGGGAGCATTTGAAAGGGACAAAACTGTACCGGTTATTGAATGATAAAACAATTGTAACACTAGATAGATTTCCCTTCTCTGTGCCCCTTTGACCAGTTAAAGACAGAGTGGGAAAGGTTGCCTGATCCAGTGACAATGAGCTTAGGAGTTTACAGCCATTAGGGCTCTCTACATCCAGCCTGCTCTCTCCTGGATGTGGGAAGTGAATGAGAAACACTCAGCCACCGCTCGAGAGCCTGGGGTCATACAGCGTTGGGCAGCTCTCAGCTGGGGAAGTAGTTAACTCGGAGTGTGGATCTGGCAAAAGTGCACAGCAAACCTACCATGTTGAAATAGAATTTTTTTCTGAGTTGCATTAAACCATCTGCACATGGCTTTTGGTAGGTATTGATTGATAGGATGATATGAATATTTGATCATTTCCCTACTCTCACTGCTTTGTTTTGCAATGGTCAGAGTTTCAGTGGAAGGGGAGCGTTTGCCTGCTATATTGTCAAAGAGACGAGCAATTTAAGGCAGAACTGGAACTCTGAAATCCTCTCTGCTCCCTCCTTATGTACAGCTAATCTTTTACCTTTTGTCGCAGACTTACAGCTCATTCAATGTTGCTCGCGCACACACGTGCATTCGCGTACACATGCACTCACATACGTAATACCGTAGACAGATACATACAGATACTTCCTCTCCCCTGCTTACAACTTCGATGACATACATATACGTACAGTACTCACGTTAGCGCGCACATGCAATATCCTCTTCACACACTCTCGTCCGCTTTCACACTTGCACACTATGACCAATTTTCAGCCGCATGCCCAGACACACACCCTATCTCTTTTTCACACACACGCATACACACAAACATGCACGCTGTATCTTCTTCATACAGCCACTCTGTCACTTACTTTCTGTATACAGTCTCCAAGGCGCACTGATGAACACACACACACAAAATCTTAGCATATGCACACGCGCTGACCGACTTGCTCATGCACAAGTGCACACAATCTCGCTCACACACTCAAACGCAGATGACATCTTCTCACACCCTACTGCTTATATGCTCAGATTTAAACACTCACTCATCCAGAGAGATGCGCACACATACACACACATGCAGAAGGAGCTGTTCTGTGGTGTTCAATCAGACTTAGTATGACTCTAATCCTAATCTCCAGGAAGAGAAAGTCTTTCCTCGAGGCTGTGGAAGCTGGGGGAGAGAGCAACAGTCCTCTGTTATACGCACTCCAACACAAAGAGACAGCCTGCTGCTGCTGATCGGCCGTTTGTGAAAGGCTCGTTTCGACAGAATTACGTTATCATTCTCATCTCATGTTAGATATAGGTTAGAGCCGTGTCGAGCATAACTGCTTCGAAGGGATTTTGGTGAGCGAAGAGCAGACTTTTAGGGTTTAGGAGTGACGGGCAATTTTAGGGGTGGTGAGAGAGGAGAAAAGCTGTACCTATAATACCACGCTTATCAAGGGGAGAGGCCGCTTTCTGAAGTATGAGCTGTTTGCCAGACAGAGGCAGCAGAGTAGAGAGTCCAGTGCATGAGCCGCAACGTTCATCAACAACATGAGGACAGGAGCTAACCAGCAGCATGAAATACAGTACAGACCTCG
>OMKZ01015130.1:9358-40060 GCA_900302535.1 Neoniphon sammara | reverse complement strand
GAGTAATTTGGTGTGTGTGCGTGCCTCACATCTCACTGCTGTGGCAGAGAACCAAGAGATGTTGCACTTAGAGGGATAAAAAAAAAAACTTTTTGTGACTGGCATTTGTACCTTTTAGCCTAAAGGTAAAGCTTTTAGTCTAAAAGGTACAACGCCATTTCTATTAGGTAGAGCTTTTTACCTAAAAAAAAAAAAAAAAAAAAAAAAAATTCTATCTTTGTGACCAAAGATAGAATTCTGTACCTTTTCCCTGTGACTATTTTCTTGCCTGATGCAGGTTTCCAAACTTCTAGCTGTAAATAGAATGGATTGATGAATTATTCATGTTAAAAATACCCTAAAAATATTGGATGTTTGTCTGCCAACCAACATCTAATACGACTTGTATTTGAAACAAACCTACAAGAATCCAGTCGCCTTCCACTAAACATCCTGATGGTTCAGTTCCAAAATATAAATTGCAGCTGGGCCTGGCCTGATAAATTTCTTTTTTAATTCCTAAAGGATTTTCTGGTTACTGTGGGCCTAATGGACCTGTGTCGGTTACACTGTCCTGTGGAGTTGATTTATCCTTCCATTATGTAATGTTATAGTGCCATGATTATACAGCTATGTAAGCTGGATAGAAGCTATTTTTATCACATCGACTTTGTCTGCTCAGATTCCTCTAGAAAGTCGTCCACCAAGCGCACCAATTTAATCAGGCTCATATTATCAAATGACTATTAGGGATATGTTTAATGAGGATAAAATATGGATAAAGTTAACAGAGGATATGATTAAAAATATGAGAAAAATTATAAATATATATTGAGAATAAAGCATCACCATAATGCTAGTAAAGAGATTTTAGATTTCCCACATATGCACATACTTGCAGATTCACACATTAACAAACTGAAGGTATTGTTCTCTTAAAACATGAAGAATAGCCTACTTTTGAGATGATGTGGTTCTCCATCACCATTAAAGAATCTTAAGCTTTATAGGCATCTGTTAAATTGGGGACAATCTTTATCACCAGAAATATCTTACAATGTGTGGTGTGAGGCCGTGCAGTGCTCTGTTGATGGCTCTGTGGTCTCGCTGCGTCATTGCTAATCTGTTTACTACGCAATTGAATTATCCTCCAAATGACCAAATAGCTAAGATAGTATTGGTGTCACCCTTATTTACTGGGTAGATCATGTGATATGAGACACATTGTCATTCAGAAAGTTGTCATTTTCAGTGAGTGGCTTAACAGAACGGCAAGCAGAAACGCGTCCAGTCCGTCAGACGGCTGTGAGGTACAGGCTGGTCTTTCCTGCTGCGTCAGTGAGCTGAAATGTCTCCCCTTAGTCAAAATAAAACCACCTTTGGATAGATTAATATTTTTGAGGTCCTTTATAACTGATTAAGGTGTGACCAATCACGATTCTGAGACATATTTGATGGACAAAGTGTGGAAATAGCAAGTGAAAAGACTATGTGTTTATGGGTGCTTTGGTTAGCAGGAATCACCAAATAGCAAATAACCGTGGCAAAAATTATATATGGGATCTTATATTTGAGCCCTAGGTGTCTTTTCAAAAGGTAAGAATGAGATTCAAAGATTGAGATTGCTTACTTGGTTGAATTTCTGAATGTAAGTTTTAATCTGGAAATGGTTTGCTGCCCAAGTCATCTGTAAATGTTTATGGTCATGTAAACTGACAAATGATGATAATATTGTAATTTTTTACTGATCCCCATAGGTAAATCCTCCTTTCTCGTTCCATCCCCTACAGGAGGGTCAGAGGTCATGTCAGCTGCATGGACAGGGCAGATGTTTGCTGACAAGGTGGCTTGAGTTGCATTTCTACAGTTGAAAGACATAGTATTCAAAAGTGTAGATGTTTCAGGAATATCACACCATGGGCTGAAATGTTTTATGCAGAATATCTTTAAATAGGAGAATAGGAGTGCTGAAAACGAGTGTGTTGTAGGAACGAGTAATAGACAGGCATGCAGTGTTCAAAAATTGTAAAATATATATATGGAGTGTAGACTGATGGGGGAAATTGGTTAAACATTGATGTAATTCAATATAGTTTAATTTAAAGTAATTTAATTTAAATAAATTTAAAAATATATAGTCGCTGTGGAGGTCAGATGGTTATGTACCTTGACCTTGTTATGTGAAAACCTTGTAACTCCAGTATTTCTGGTGATTTTCATGTCTTCATGTCATAGTCCCCTATGGGTTGAAAAATTATCAGATTGCTTGGGGTTATGAAACTCTTTCAAAATCCCATCATCATCAAGCTAAAAACAAGGCTGAAAAGTGAAACATTTTGGAGATACAAGGTTTTTACCTGACAGCAGTGGTGATTATATGCCCTGAGCAATCAACTTAAACTACTGCTGCTGATTCACAGACGTGTTATAAATTCATCATTTTCAAATCCTGGCTGAATTCTAACAAATGGAGTAAAATGGATGAGCTCTGGTCACATCCTTCCTGTAAGAGATTTGAGACAAAAACAGAGGCCCCCCTCCCCACTCCCTGCCTCTTTTTGTTGGTATTTGTGTGGGCAGCACACAAACTATTTCAAAGAGATTTTTCTAATCAAAGAAGAATCTTTCTGCATGCGTTCAGTTTACTTTAGATGGAAAAACACACAGATAAACACAGGAAATGGATTCTTGTCATGTTTATTTTGAAGCTGTGTCAGTGTCTGTTGAAGCTTTGATGTTTAGCCAAGTTGCATCAGTTGTGGTTATTGTACTCCACATATTTATCAGATAGTTTGTACACAAAACATTAAGAAAATTGAATATTTGTGAGGATGTCTCATTGGCCTCTTAGTCACAAACTGACGGGAAGTAGTTAAGTAGTCAAACGATGAGGAGTCAAGACAAATTTGAAGGGCTGTGCTCACAAATGCAGTAGCAGGAATTAAGACTCCAATATTTGGAACCAAAACCTCAGTTGGGTACAAATTCATCCAAGACATTTATCCATTTTATCCACTTCCACCCCTCCTAATCTCTTAATGAACAAGCAATACTTGGCTAGGTTTCTCTCTTGAAATAACATTGTGAATGATTTAATTTTTCCCAGGAAGTAGTTTGTCTGCATCTATTAGCAGGAATGGAACTGAGTGATTTTTAGGTCTAGTGGGACAAGTGTACAAGTGTAATTTTGCATTGGACTCAACAGAAAAATAAGAGCGACGAACTAAAAAGTTGGTAAAAATTTTCATCACTGACTTAAAGTAATTTGGCACGGTATAAGAGAGTTAAAAAAAATCAAAACACCAGGTTGTGATGTTAGGGGGTAAATATCCACCATGAAGGCATTAACTCAGCATGCATGCTCTTCTTCTTTCGTGATATATTTTGTTCTTGTCCGGGCAGGAACATGCCTGAGATCTGGAATGTTCAGCGCCTATTTCTGTTTCGTAATGATATTGGACGGAGATATTTAAACTGTCCTCGGCTCCCACACTGGGACATCCTATCTACAGTAATGTGAGCGTAGTCATTTATTTAGGTGGCTGAGTGAGAGAGATCTGTGTGTTTATATAGAGCCGTGTGAACCCACTGCAGCAGAATGCCGGCCTGCACATTCTGGGCAGAGAGACAAGTCGGTACCATACACTACATACTACAGATGTACACACAAATAAACACATTAGAAGAATAATTCACCCATTTTGAAAAAATGTATGTTATTTTACCTATCCCCTACAGTAAGTGGTATGCAGTGTAGTGGTGATGCTGTGCTTCTTAGTGGAAACTGGCTGAATGGTTCCAGTGCGATCTAACCAATAAAGTGAAGATTCAGATTAATATTTTATGTTGTAATAATAATAATAAAAAAATACCACAATATGTTAACGATAAAGCCTGCATATATTGCACTGCAGAATACTGTACATACAGAACACAGACGACACAGGAAACTGCACAGGTCACCTTTCATTACAGTGTGTATTTCAAAACACATCAAAATTGGAGTCCTCATTGTTTTGGATTTGATGATTGAATATAAATGAACTGGTTTAACACAGTATTTCTGATTGTTTGAAATCTCAAGCTTTATTTTTAAGGCTGAATGCCCAAGTCCGTAGTATAATTTTCTGTTTATTTGAGCCAGCTGCCTGCACAACACATCATAACATAACCTCAGTAGAATCACACCGTATTTTGAGTAAAACTATAACCTTCTGCACTCGGTAATCACATGTGCATTTTCTTTTCGATACTGGTAAAAGGGGTATTTTCCCTTGTTCGAGTGGACTTATGACTTATGCAGTTATTTTTAAAGAAAGCTAACTAAGGACTAAGGACACTAACAGTTAGCATTGCAGCCATACAGCCACTATCCAGCACAGCAAGAACAGTGAGAGGAGAATAGCATCACTACAGTCCTACTATTATATATTCAGCACCAATATACAGCACACACACACACACACACACACACACACACATACATAGCATGTGTGCACATCCAAATATAGACTCATAAATGCAAGAATTAAGGTTTCAAGCAAGCCAGCGTTTATATCCATCCGTGTACATGCACATACAGTCGTGAGCTGATGCGCCTTGCCGTGCATATACATGCTGACTTACATCACCAGCTCTGTTAATGCCCTTTTGCTACATAAAAAACTGCATACTGAGTTATATTTCTTACTCATTTTGTGTGCATTTTAAATTAGCCCACCTTTCCTTGCTTTCTAGCCTTTGCATATTAATTCATTTAGCATGTATCACCACTGCCAGAGGACCCAGCCCCACATTACTATTTATTTTGCATCTTAAGGTCACAGTCATTTAAATTCTTGGAATTTCAGAGCTGTTTCTACTTTGCCAAGTATCAAGCGGCCTGACCCTCGACCCTCCTCAGAGGCAACTGAGAACACAACAAAACCTGCCTCGCACTGACATTATTTAAGAGCTGATGAAGCAGGTGCTTATTGTCTCCAGGGCGAGCAAAACTTAAATGTAGAATTTATGAGCTGTGAACTGTGCTTTGTCCCAGTAAGGCGTGGCAGGACTGACCGGAAAGGCTCGCAGTGAGTCACAGTGAAGTTTCTGGAACTGTGGGGGCTGCAAACTGGCCGAGAGTCAAGCGTTTAAACTTTAGATGGTAATGTAAAAGGATGAGACAGAGAGCACGAGGATGAGACAGCTTGGGAGAAAACGTGAGTACCGGCAGAGACAGATGCACAGAGACAACAAAGACAGAATGTGGAGGATAAGAAAGTGAATTTACAGAGAGTCCATTTGTTATGCAGCGCAGATCCTGCAAATCTTGAGGCCTTTCCAAAGACCAAAATGGCTGCGTTCTTTCCTTTAGAAGTTGCGGAGAAACAGATTCAAAACAGAGTGGGAGAGATAGTGAATCGATGGGTGTCTGAGGGGACATAATTCATCACACCCTGATACACCCTTCTCCCTTTTCCCCAATCTTTCCATCTCCTGACATCCCTATCTGTCTTTATTCATCTCTACAGCTGGGAACCATTGAGTTCCATGGAATGATTCAATCAAAGTAATTAAATAAAAATGTCTGAAAAAGTGAAAAAAAGCATTTGTGGAGTCTGATTTAACGTGGAAACTGGCCTGAAACTGTCAGACTTTATCTAATGATCTCAATAACAAACCAAATTTTCATGTTTGACTGGCTGTTGTCCACATCTACATTTGTCAAAGTTCATTATTAGACCGAGGACAGGAAGGCTTTGTAACTGAGAAGCAATCCCATGTAGCTTTTGTGTTTCTCACCGTTACACTGCTATTGTTCTCATGACATTTACATTGACTACATACCTGGACCAAGGCCGCGTCATTCATGCTGCGACTCCACATTCCCTCTTCCTCCCACGCCGACGCCATATATCTCCTCACAGAGCTTCAGCCATGCATGTATATACATTAACCCCCAGGTCTATCGCCGTGGCCTTTGCCAGGCTAAATAAAGTAGGGCCTAAAAGTGGGTGGCGGGCCACGAGTTCAGGTCAAAGGGAATGTGAAACCATAAACCAGAAGGCCAGCTAGCCTTGAGACCAGCCACCACACACTCTGTTTACTTGGATGTTTGCTGTCAGGCTGATGGACTATATGTTTAATGATGAGCACAGAGTGTTTGTGTTTGTTTGGCTATTTTTCCTGCAGGTCGTGAGGTAGAGGACAACACCTGTGTAATTTGCAGTCAGAAACCAGTGGGATGACAATGTTTGACTCAGACTTTCTGTATGTGCCCGATGACTACAATTTCATCACGGGGCATTAAGTAACCTGTGAATGTTATTGATCTCTATCAGTCACCAAGGCAGTGCAACAATATTGACAGGTTTCTGACACAGGCTTGTTATTGAAATGAAATGATGAAGTCATATTTTCAGTAGAGATAAATAAGAAAGAAACAGAAAAAGTAACATATCATGATACAAACTGCTGTAAAAATGCTTTGTAATTTGCTTTTTTGGCTTTAGAAAGAAACGTCTTGTGATGTCAGTCACTTGCTCGTAGCACTGTCCTACATTTCCGAGCAGCTGAAAATACAACTCGGGTGGGGTTAGGAGGTGTTTTGTTCCAAAACGAGTATGGCCCAGAAAGTGATTTTTGAAAGCTACAAATCTCAGCTCCTGACAAACTATTCAATGATATATTATGCCCCACTTGTGCTGTGGGACAGTATAACTCTTGCATATTTCATTTTTAAGTCTGTATGCGTTTATGTGCATATTCATTCCTAACTGACTGAAGATCTTAACCAGGGGCTGCTGTGGGACGCCTCTGAGCCAATGCTGCTCACCACCAAGCAAAGAGTAGTGAGGCTTCCGTGGGAATGCAGTGGCCTTTCTGAGTTTGTGGATGTGCTACAGCACATCATGGCCTAAACAGGTAGTTGCTAATGTGGCATCTGGACACCTTTCTATTGAACCTCTAAAGGTCTGAGGCCTCAGGTACTTTGGATTATACGATTGGATTTCAAAGAGACAGAAAAATA
This sequence comes from Neoniphon sammara, assembly GCA_900302535.1. Lineage (NCBI taxonomy): Eukaryota > Metazoa > Chordata > Actinopteri > Holocentriformes > Holocentridae > Neoniphon > Neoniphon sammara. The sequence continues at coordinate 33,069 of OMKZ01015130.1, read as the reverse complement.
GCAGCCAAAAACTAAAGCATCATGTAATCCTGTTTTCAACTACTTTAACTTGCCGAAATGACAAGTAGTACATATACATCTGAATCTAAATCTGAATCTCAAAAACAGGTTTTCTTTCTCCATTGTTTTCAGAACCCTGATTCTCTGGAGGGGTCGATCCAGAACCTGCTGTTGGCCCTCTACCCGCCCTTTGAGGCCACCGCCCCCACTGTTCTCAGTCAGCTCTTCCAGATTATTGACAGTCGTTACCAAGGAGACGCGCTCCGGTGCCTGCTGGACTTCCTGGTTCCAGCCAAGCACATTTTAGACAGTGTGCAGCAGGCTGCATGCGTAAGTCGCCATCTTGTACAGTCCTCAGCATCATGCTAAGGCAGCATGAGTCATACTGTGATACACACAATACATTTGCATATCATATATGGAACAAAGCTATTTTTTTCTATAGGACTTTGTATTATATTTGAACTATATGTATACTTAATCATATTTCAGTCAAAACCCTGTGTTTTCTTTATCTTTGTAGGCCCAGTACTCTAATGTAGTCTTCCTTTATGAGGGCTGGCCTCTGTGTTTGCGTGACCAAGTTGTCGTCCACCTCGCTCCCATCGACCCTCTGCTACTTCAGCCTGGTGACTTTTACCTCCAGGTGGCGCCATTCTGTGACCAATCAGCTCGCATTGTGGTCTGTAGCCTCTTGGAAGAGGAGGAGCTTAGGGTGGAAGTGGTTGAGGAGACTCCCATCCCTGAAACTTCCTATCCTTGCATATTCAGTTCTGATTGGCTCAAGGAGATTAACCAGGGCCGCCATGGAACGCCTCTCAGCCAATGCCTGCTTGCCACTGAGCAGGGCGTGGTGAGGTTACCATGGGAACAGGTGGCCGTACCTGAGTTTGTGGACGTGCCACAGGGTGTTGGGAATAGTATGGCCTCTGCCTCTCCTTCATATTCTCTTTCATCACCTTCTCTTCCTCCTCCTCCACCTCTTCCTGATTTTTCTGCTCCTCCTGCCCAGACTGCTCCATCAAATCCTCTACTTCTTCCAAAAGAAACTGCATCAAGACAATCTCCTCTTACTGTTCAGGATTCAGATTCAAAGTCTTCTTCACATCCCACAGCATTCTCTGTAGAGACCAGGATATGTCCGGCCAAGCACGGCATTGCTGTGTCACTCTGCCTGGTGGATATTAGCGCTGCTTCTTCATCTAGGCTTGTTAAAGTGAACGAGACCGAGCCTGAGCCTAAGCCTATAGGCTGGGTGTCCCCTAATACTTGGGACAGCCGCTGTACTGTGACGGGTACATGTACAGCTCCAAATACAAGTACAGGTTCAGGTGTACACACCCCTGCAAGTATTAGTGAAGACATAAATACATCTGCAGGTACAGATAAAAGTAAAGGTGTTTCTGAAAATATAGTTTCAGGGCAAGATAAACATAAAGATACAAGTACAGGCAGGCCAGCAGACCAAGTTTGTAGCATTAGTGTTGCAGAAGGGGAGTATATTGACATACTGCAGGCGACCATGCTTTTTGGTGGAGCTCAGGCACTAACACAAGAAAAGCAACAATTACAAGTGCAAATGCAACCACAGACGCAAATCCAGACACAAATGCAACACTACACACATACACAAGCACAAAGGCAACCACGGGCGCAAATGCAAGAGCAAACATACTTGCAACCACAAGCGCAACCGAGCGCACAGTTACCACCTCAAACACAATCACACATGCATCTACAGTCACCCACAAAAACACAAACACACGCCCATCCTATATCAGGGGCTGTTGCATCATTTAGGCCACACATCCCTGGGGAAACTGGACCTCCATCCGCTCTCCATAACTCCCAGCCTCACCACCCTCGGCCCGACTCACATGAGCCCTGCGTCCGCACTGTCCGGTTCTCCGAGAAACCCTGTACCCCGTGCATGAAGAGAAAAGAGTTTGGAAAGGTCTCAAGAGCTCAGGAACTGAGGTGTCGATACAGAGAATCCTACCAGGCTGCCATACAAAACCCTGTAACCTTTGAGCGGGAGAAAGAGAGAAGGAATATGTTCGCCGTGGTGGAGGAGGACGGTGATGTCTCACAGTGTGATGAGAGATGGAGACCACCACCGGCTGACAGGGGGGATCCGTGGTTCCACGCCCAAGGAACATTCTGCAATCCTGGGATGCAAAACCAGCCAACCTCCCCTGTCCATGGAGGTATCTGCAAGGAGTCTGGTGAAAAGAACACCATTCCATGCTGGAAACCAGGAGATGCAAACACTGCCCTTTGTATGGATTACAGGGATACAAATGCTTTGAACTACACTGGACAACCAGAGCAGACAATTGAAAGGAATACTGTGCCATTTAGGGAACCAAGGGATGCACACACTGCCAAACACAAATTACACAGTGTGAATGGGGAAAATTTAGAGGCAGGAACGAGAATAAATGCTACCAAGTCCTGCGGAGTTTCGTCAAGCTTCAATGATTCTAAACAGGCAGATGTGAACTCCGCCAAACCCTGTCGATTACCGTTTTCCTCAAGCGAAATTTCAGGGATGAACCCGGGCATCACTAAGCCTCATGAAGGACTCCAAAACAGGACTGACTCCACAAGGATGAATCTAAACATTTCCAAATCTCTCGGAGTGCCACAAAGCAGACGTGAATCTGTTCTGTCAGATGGAAGATGCTCCTCCCTGTCCACAGCGGTGGTGGAAACCTCAGAGAAGTGTGAAGTGGTCATTGTCCAAGGTCAAAATGTCAGGAGAAGAGAGAGGACCAACTCCTGTGCAGAGATGGTCCCCCGGCTGCATGTGGTCAAATGTAAAAACGCCACAGCCTTTGGATTAGTGTCACCTAAGATCAACAGGAGGAAGATAGTCAATAAAGGTAAAGAGTTATTATTGAAGTTGAAGAAAAATTTTTTTTTCTCTCTTACCCCTAGTGCAATCTCTCCATCTGGATAGTTTCTGAGTGATTAGGCGAGGTTTCCAGTTTGCTGTAGTCTTTCCTGTCATCCGGCATTCGTTTGTGGAGCTCAAATTGTCAAAAATTTACATGTGAAAAACTCAACAGCAACAGCCCTTTCTAAAAACAATGACAGTGATACCTGACATAATTACATGTGAAAAACTCAACAGCAACAGCCCTTTCTAAAAACAATGACAGTGATACCTGACATAATCCACAGCCCTTGGGGGTGAAGAACACAGCCGAAGAACACAGACAAACTGTATCTATCCGCTCCCATTTTTGAAATAGAGACAGATAGATACAGCTGGGAGGTGTTGTTCAGTAGGACATCATTCCCAACAAAACCCTGCACCACCAAGGGCTGTGGATTATATCGAGTATTCATGTGATTGTTTTTTTGTTAAATGTTTTGTCCTATTATAATCAGATCTGAAGCATTGAGATTAATATTTTTGTCAGGGTTTACAAACAAGAGAAAGTCAAGAATATACTACAGTATACATACAATTCCTACAGATGGTGCACAGCCTGGCAGTGTTTCCACACCCAGCAAAAATGGCCATCAGTCAGAGAACAGGACAGAGGGCGATCCACCTCCAGCAACAGAGACCCACAAGAGCCTTCAGTTTGGCTCTGGTCCTCCAAGACCCGACCACCTCCCACTGGGATCCCCAGACCCCAGAACTCACCCTGTCCACCTGGGATTAGCATCTCTCACAGGTAAACAATTAAAGTTAGTTTGAAAATTGCTAATAATATTAACTTGTATTTATATAGGAGCTATTATTCAGTAACAGAGTTTGCCTCATGTCCACATATTCCATAAAAGTTTCAGCAGGGGGAACATAGTTTACTATCTCCATCTCTCTTTCCTACTTTCCTCTTTTTTTCCTCTTACTGGAGGACAAGACAGGAAGGACAGCAGTTGAGTTTGTAAAGACTAAAGTTCCTAACATGAAGAATAACTATAGTTTTGGGTCATATCTAACAATTTCACACACCCCTCCATCTCTCCACTTGTGGATATCTACTGGTACCGGTGGGGACTCAGATTCCTATTTAAAAGATAACTGCTGCCATTTGAATTGAAATATGCGAAATGCTCTCTGGGAGGGACACAAAATAGCTGCTATAAAACAGCAGCTGTGACATTAAGTGAAAAGATAAACTGAAATGTTCTCTCTCCTTCCCTACCTGGAGATGGAGGTAGGTCAGGGAGGACGAGGAGGTATATGGAGATTGTCACACACAGAATAATGTTTAACAATGAGGTTATTTCTTGATATCTCCTCTCTCTTTCCCCTTCAGGTGGCAGAGACAGGACAGGCAGGGCAGTGGTTGAGCTCTATGGAGAACACCAGGGATGGAGACCAACTGTAACTAGCCTGGAGCTTTACCAAATGCTGCTCTACTTTCATTCTGTCATCAGGTAAGGAGGAACTTAATCTGCACTAATCCTGTGTATTTACTTACTTTTTGCAGTTGAATCTGTTGGTCAAGCAATGAAAAACCACCCAATCATAATAGGAAAGTTATGCAGAGTCATGCAGGAAAGCAATTTTGGCACTTCTGTGGCATTTTGTTTAATTGCATCACTATATTATAGGCTACAAGTGTGTGGTACTTTCTTATTGAAATATGGTCTATCGGTGTGCATTTTTTGTTTTCCCCTGTATCTAGGAGAGAAGTTAGAGAAGCTGGGATGACGCTCATATTTGACGCAAGAAGGACCCTTCCACAGCCGCAGCTCTATAAGGCCTTGATGACACTTCAAGTAAGAAGGACATCAGCTTCTCTGGATTAATATGATCAGCAGCAGTTCGGACTGAACTGTTGTTGGAGTGTTTACGCCTGGCTGGACTGTCTGTGCAGCAGTGCAGCCCAGGGCCCGTGAGCTGATGAGTGAAATGCCAAATGCTAAATGATGCATCAGCTCCAGAGTGTAGACATCATAACCAGTTGTCAGTTTTCGTTTCATTAGACCGCTCATGGGTTTTGCTGTCCCTGTTTAAATTCAAACAGTTAAAATGGAATTTCTTCAAAATTTGCTACAATGTTTCCTCTAGTTTCTCCTGTTTTGCATTCAAATGAGTTTTAGATTCGTTTTTTTTCTTTTAAGAATTTAAAACTTAGTAAACAGATTATATTTTTTTAGATTACTAACCTAGGCTACTATCTTATAAGCCCACATTACATTGCATGGATCAGAGAATGTTAAAGCAACATCATATAGCCAGTTACAGTTTCTTCAGAACCAAAAATTGTTCTCCTCTGCTGGGAACCACATTTGGGCTGTGAACCAGATTTTTTTTAAGACCAGCTGGGTTTGTTTTGGCATCAGTGAAATACCACTAGACATTAGCTGTCAGCCGCATGATCAATGTGACCGTTAAGTTTTTGTTTCTTCTTTCCACCTTTTCTATATGAATATGGATGCAATACAATAGCAAAATAAATTGGAGCTGTCTTTTTCATCAAATGACAAGACATTTAATCTTACTAGATGTTATATGACCTTGATACACATCTCATTATTTAAATAAAAGTGTTGAAGTATTGCATAGATACCCATTGTTTTATTCTTAACTATGCATTATATTTGTCATTGTCAGTTAAAGTTCAGAAAGATGCAAAATTAAAAATACATTGAGAATTTTAATAGTGTAACCTGTGGTGTGTGAAACTGTGGTTGTTTTTCAGGAACAGACTCCCCAGGCATTAAACAGCCTGGTGCTGCTGGTGGACAAGGAGACCAGCCATAGACCAGAGAAGTGCCCTGGCGTCCAGGTCAGACTTTTCAGTCGCTGGGGAAAATGGCTGCAGAGAGTGTGTGTTCAGTGCGTGTTCAGGGCTCGGAAAAAGACCACTGTTTAGTTTGGGTGTTCTTGAAATGTCAGTGGACGGGGAGATGTTGTTCCAAAAACTGAGCATGGCCAGGAAAGCAAGTTTAGAAAGTCAGAAAAGCACCTGGCTACAGTATTTGTTGAGTCATTGTTGAATTATTTTTATTGATTAACACCCCGATCAACCCCCACAGATATATCATGGTCATTTTGTGCTATGAGACAAAAAAATTATTTATTGCACCTTTAAGTTTTCAGTTTATTTCAACACATCAAGTATATTACAATGAATGTGACAGTTGCATTACATTTTGTAGAGCCGGGCTTTTAAAAGGATTCAAAGTTATTAAACAACATGGCAGCAATATTTTTAGTAAATGCAGTCCATGCACAACTGAGACAGGAGTGGTTAAGGAAAGGATAACAGCTCAAGTAACTGAATCATGGAAGAGTCACTCTGTGTGTCATGCTGCCATTTAGTGCTGTGGTTGTAGAAACTTGCTGATGTTACTGTGCCATTTGTTACCTTGATGCAGAGTGAAGTGGTGACCTCGATGAAAGCCTTGTACAAGTTGGTGGAGGCGAGTCAGCTGACCTCCAACCTGGATGGAACGCTATCTCACAGCCGCTGCGATTGGCTGGAGCTGCACCAGGTGAGATACTAATCTTATGAAATGACTTGTTACTGTAATGCTGAACTGACCTGCTCCATGTCTTTTGCTCTCTAGAAACTCTTCCCGTTTGTGTCAGATCTTCACGAAGCATCCAGCCTGCTACTGAGAGCCATCAGTAAGTTAGAGGAGCCGCAAAGGATTGACACTGTGCAGGTACCTCACCACTGTACTTTGCCAGGTTTCTCATGTTAGTTTTAGTGCTAATAAATTGTTATAGTGTTGCTCTTGGCACCTTGTCCTCAGATAAAGTGTCCTTGGACAAAGTGTCACTGTCCTTGGATGTGTTTTGTGCTCCATTTTCATAAACATCTTCATTGCATTGTATTGTAAGTACCGGTGAAGGTGCATGGAAAACTACAGGCAAGCTTGTTCATTTTCCAAAAGTGTTTTTCAACCAAAATACTTCTGGAAAGACTACCTTGGGTTGCAATACAAAAATGCTGATATAAAAGAGTTCTTGTTTTCTGCCCTTGAAAATGTTGTCTTTTTGTGCAACAGGCTGTCCAGCAGTGCATGATGGACCAGCGGACTCTGATGAGGGATGTTCTGCAGGATAGCCGATTGGTCAGCTTGCAGAGGGAAGGCGGGGCCATGCTGGCCAGGCTGAGGAAAGAGAGTGACCTCAAATACCCTCACTGTGAGGACCTCAGGTGAAGTTTCAGCAAAACGTGCCTGCTCTCACTGACTCTATTTACAAGCATGAAGTAACACAGCTACTGGCCACACTGTGGTTTAGGTCTAATTCAGGTTAAGATGTTTCCTTGAACATTTGATACCATGCCACTGAGTATTCCTGTTGAATAAACCAATAAACAGAATATTCCTTTCAACCTGTGGTGACATGACCATAGCTAAAATAGTCTATGAGCAAAAAAAGTGTAAAAAGTAGCTGCAGCTACCACCTCGCTATTTTACTGAGAAATAGTTTTGTGACTAATACATGGGAAAGAAATGATGATCCCTGTAATATTAGTACTTTGCCCCACCATGTCTTTTGTTGACATCATAGTGTCGTCATGAAACTGTGCACGTCTGAGTTTGCACAGACTGAAAAAAAGAAAGAGGGAGTGCGACACTGACATTGACATGCCACAGAAACCCATTTAATATCAGGATAAGCCAGGCATCTTCACCAAGTTTTTTGTGTGTGTGTGTGTGTATGTGTGTGTGTAAATGAGAGTGTCCACTAGCCTGAGTCAAGGTATAACCACAGACGCATGACTCCTGCTCAGAGTGTTTAAAGTTTAGACATTAAATAGGAAATTAACATTACTCTCTGCAACTCTATAGGATTGCAATAAAACAGTACACAACACAGCCCCATAATAATACTCACTACTGTTTATGTTACAGTTCTCTTCACTTTAGATACTTTCTGCATCACGCAAGCAATGCACCTCATTGATTGTGCCAGAGCATCTTCTAATAAAATCATTTCACCAGCATTTCCTTGCATGATATTCCTTATTTATTGCAGTGACTCATTAATCTGTCCCTTTCCCATGTAGTGATGCAGTGGACTCAGTGACCAGTTTATACAACCACGTGGAAGAGCAGGCTCATGTCCTGGTGCAGAGGTCCAACGTGTCACTGGAGCACCTCGAGTATCTGCTGCGACTCAGAGAGATGGAGGGACATTTCATGCAGGTACACGAACTTGTTTATCCCTGCTGTTCATCAAATACCTTAAATATCCTTACTTTTACAGTCACAGTCATAAAACACCAAAGTTTCTAACTGACTATGTTTGTATGATCTGGAGTTGGCGCCATTCACTCAAGTGCAGAATTTGTAAGTGAATGGACTGTAAAAGGTAAAAGAAAATGGAAAAGGAAAGAAATATTCCATTTATCACAGAATAATCTGTTGTCTTTTTGTGCAAAAGTCTGGAAACAGCAAGTGATGCAGTAGAAAAATCAGTTTCAGTACCATGAAGTAAAATAAATTTTTAGCATGACTGTCCATTCTTGCATGTATAGCTCATTTTTTAGTAAGTACAGGGTCTTACTGTTCACAGTATTGGTTTGTGTCTCCCGTCACTGCAGAGCCAAGAGTGGTTTGATACAGAGGGAGAGCGCCACCTGCTGGAAGCTGAAACGGTGGAAGACTCCAGTGACTGCATAGAACAGACGCTCAACAGCTTCACTGCTTTCCTTATCGAGGCCATCGTAAGTGTCGTGTTGTTTGCGGCCTTCTTCCTGACTTTATTTATGTTTCTCTGTCTGTCCGCCTGTCTCACTCATCTCTTTCTCTCTCTGCCCATCAGGACCGCCAACAGCACACCATGTCTTTAGTGTCAGAGGCAGAGCGACTCCAGGAAAGCGGACTGTCTTACCCGGAGACCGAGGGGTTCAAGGCCGTGGTCTGCGCCTTCAAGTCAAACCTGGAGGACTTCATGTCCAGGGCGGAGGCATGCGGCCGGGAGCTGCAAATCATGGTCAATGTGTCGGACTTCTGTGAGCAGGTGGGTGTCAGTCTGTGGTGTGAGTTAACCCTCAGACCAGAATCCAGATTGGTTTGCAGAGTAGAAAGTGGATATACTTAAAACATACAGGTACTCACTAGGGCAGCAACTAGCAATTATTTCATTTTTTGATCAATCAATGAATCATTTCATCTATAAAATGCCAAAAATCATGAAAAATGTCCATCACAAGTAAGCAGAGCCCAAAGTGATGTCTTAAAATTGCTTACTTAGTCTGAACTGACTAAAACATTTAATCAATTAATGAAATTAATGACACCTGAGCCATTTTGAGCCCCAACCCATTGTTTAAGAAACACTGGTCTTGGTTGATTTTCACTTCCTGGTTTAATTGTTTGATTGACTGTTGTTACTTTAATTGTTGTTTTTAATTTTAATAATGCTTTATTAAAACAACAACAACAACAACAACAACAACAAAAAAAAACATGCACTGCCCTAGCATTGAAAATAGAAAACTATTTCTAACTTTCATCTCTTCAACCCCAAATAGGCTACAGCCCTGGCCAGAGAATGCAAAGATTACCTGGATCAGAGTCAAATCAGCACCCACACAACACAAAACCAATACTACAACCCGGTCCAGAATACATCTTCCAGTGAAGTTAACACTCAGCCAACACAACACGGGCCTAGTCTTGCCCCCCACAGCCAGTCTAATATTTTACTGCCAAGCGATCACACCTCCATCCTCCAGACCTACCAGGACAGGTTCCTCCAGTTCAGCCCAGAGCGGTTCCAGGAGATGAAGGCCCAGGCCAGCGCCCTGCGCAGCTCCAGGGGGATGCGGGTCTGGAACGTCGCCTGGCTAAAGTGTCAGGAAGCCCGGCAACAGCTTCAGGAGAGGATGCAGGACGTGGATGAGGTTAACCATCAGCAGCCGCACACTAGCACCTGGTGTGAGCGGCACTATGTCGATGAAGTGGGCACTAATGTTCAGACAGTGGCACCTGATGGTCAGAGTTTAGTGCTGCAGTCAACTCCCGGGCCGGGACACCCGCAGTGGGAAGGCATCATCTCGGGAACAGTGGACATAGGAAAGCGAAGGCCGATCCTCGGGAGCAGCAGCACTAACTCAACAGCTGTAGCCTGCTTTGACATCATCACCAAACCTGATGATGGGGATGATGCTGGAACCAACAAGGGGTCAAAGGTCGCTCCAGGGTCACCTCGCAGGTAATGTTACCGCTGTTGTAGTTAATGCAATTGCTATGTAAATAATATAATTCTTCTTCTTCTACTTCTTCTTCTTCTTCTTCTTCCTCCACTTCCTCTTCTTCTTCGTCTTCTTCTTCATACGCAATATTTTATTGGGACTGGTTTCCAGTGGTTTCCAGGTAAGCTGGTTAGGGAAGTGGAACTGACATTGTAGACATCGTAGACATCATTGTAGACATGATTTTATTTTTGTTGCATCCCACTCTAACATACTGTCATTCAGGTTGCCATGTCTTATGTAATATAAAGGCAATATTACCAGTCATCGATATCACTATATAATATTGGTGTCTATGTCATCTCTTAATAGATCAGCAAGGAGAATGGAAAGACAGACAAAGAGGGAGATGGCCAGTAGAGGGAGGAGGGAGAGAGATGCTGCTGCTCTCTCTCAGTCCCACACCGTTGGATGCCAGTGGTTTCCATGGAGACGAGGTTTGGGAGCACGGTCAGTGAGCGAGGACTCGTGCACCACAGCTGCGGCGACACCGACACCGGGGTCATTGACTCCACCAGAGCCGCGGATCCGACCCCCGTCGTCCTGCTCCCACCATGGTCAGCCATCTTGTAGGATCCTGCAGGAGGCCCAGAGGTTTCAGCTCTCTCGCCATGGGAGCTTCTGCTCAAATGAGTCCTGTGTGGGAGAGGGGGGTGCTGCAGGTGGCAACGGGGTGTCATGCAGCAAACACTCAAGCCTGCCCATCAGGAGATGTGAGGGGACATTTTGTCTGGCAAGTCCACAGGAGAGCGCCAGCAATGCCCTGTAAGTTTACTGTCATTTTTCCTAATGGAGTTTGCTTTAAAAAGATCAGAGTTACCATTCTTTGTGGGTGGACAGACTGAGAAAGCCAAAATCCAGTGATCTGCTTTTAATTGTGCCTCTGCAGTCTTGTGTATCTAAATGGAATTTCATGCACTCTTTTTCTGTCTTTAAGCTTACAATGAAGTACCACAGGTATTGTTTCATCTGATTCTATTCTACTCTATTCTGTTCTATTTACTCTGCATGTCTCTGTTCTATCTTTATGCACTAAATTAAATGCCTGTCTGCTGATGTTTTTTTTCCCCTCACTTGACCCATTTCATCATGCATGATAGAAAATTATTAAATAGCTCTCTTGGACCAAATAGTATATGCAAGCAATTTACTTTTGCCACAAAGAACAATACATGCCAAAAACTATTTTAAAAGTTGGCTGCCTAAAACTATACAAACTGTCCTGATGCAGTAAACTCTACTCAGGTGGTCAAAGGAAGAACAAATGCAAAGAATAATTTTCAAGTACTATTATCTAGTAAATATATAATGAAATACACCTTTAAAATGTCTAAATGGTATGATAAGAGGGTTTCTGTTAATCTGTGTCTGAAATGCATGCATCTGTTCTCTCTGTGTTTGCAGGAGGCTGCAGCGTGTACTGGAGGAGCTGGTGTTCACAGAGAGGGAGTATGTCCGCTCCCTGGGTTACATCTTGACCAACTACCACCCCCTGCTGGACAGGCCTGACATCCCCCAGGACCTCAGAGGCAAGCGAGGCGTCATCTTCGGCAACCTGGAGAAGCTTTACGACTTCCACAGCCACAACTTCCTGCCAGAGCTGGAGGCCTGCCAGAGGGAGCCTGGCATGGTGGCCCGCTGCTTCCTCAGACATGTGAGTGATGGATGAGGCAGATTTGGGAGCAACAAATGAAAATGAAAAGGACTGTGCGGCACTAATTTATTTAAAAAATTGTTTTATTACATTAAAGGAAAGTGGAACTGGCATACTGTATAGAGTGTATAGAAATATAAATGAGAAGATAGATTTGAATTTGATTAGATTTTAAAGAAGTGATGAATTACAGTAATTTTAATGTATTACAATTATGCAAAAGGGAGCTTGCACTAGTTGAATGCAATTTCTTCTAATATGAGCAGTTGGAGATCAGGTAGAAATAGACATGTCCCAGGATTACAGATTGTAAGAGATCAATAACTGAAGAAATAATATGATATAATCTGTCATTCAAGGTGCATTTAAAGGTTTGAAAGCAGTCATATTGATACAGTAAATCTTCTTTTACTTGGGTTCCTTACACAGAGGGAGAGTTTTGGCCTGTATGCTCTCTACAGCAAGAACAAGCCTCAGTCAGACGCCCTGATCCTACACCGTCGCCACGACATCTTCAAGGTCAGCCTCTCTTATTATTTGCTATGACTGACTCACGTTTTGAGCTTTTGTATTTCAAACTTTCCTATTGTAAATGTTCTCTTGTAAATGAGATTTGGTGGACAGACACTTTAACCCAAAGCAGCTTGCAGTGCCATCAGTGCCAGTATTTTGGCTTGCAGTAGTTGGTTGCATTGGTAGTCCAACCCTTAACCCTGGCAGTGTTAGTACCATGCTCTATCTATCCAGCTGCATAGTAACCATTTCAGGCCACTTTGTTTCTCCTCCCAGAGGAAGCAGCAGGAGCTCGGGGACATGATGGACCTTTCATCCTACCTGCTGAGGCCCATCCAGAGGATCAGTAAATACAGCCTTCTGCTGCAGGACATGCTCGCTCTGACTGGACCGTACAGAGTGAAGGACATTGTCCAGGATACACTACATGCATCGAGCGTGTGTGCACAAAGTGTGTGTGGCCCAGGTGTCTATGTTCCTGATGTGACAAGCATTGAGAGAGAGAAGGCTGAGATCCAGGCAGCCGCAGACCTGGTTCGCTTTCAGATGCGTCACGGCAACGACCTCCTCACCATGGACGCCATCCAGGACTGTGATGTAAGATGTTACCTCAGTAGATTGCAGATATTTGAAAAACAGTATGTAAATAAGAAGCAAAGATTTATGATCCTCCTCTCCTCTCCTCCACCAGGTGAATTTAAAGGAGCAGGGCCAGCTGATTCGCCAAGATGAGTTCACTGTTATCTTCAGGAAGAAGAAGTGTATCCGTCGTGTCTTTCTCTTTGAAGATCTCATCCTCTTCAGCAAGACCAAGAAGACTGAAATCGGCAACGATGTTTACGTCTACAAGCAGTCTTTCAAGGTCTGTCTAGTGCAAATGAGTGAGCTGTTATAAATTACAAACTTAAACTTTCCAAATTAAGGACTCCTTCATTTCACTGTGTGTCTTTGCGTTCTCCTTCCAGACGTGCGACATTGGGATGACCCATAACTCTGGTGTGAGCGGTCTCTGTTTTGAGATCTGGTTCCGCAGGAGGAAGAGTGAGGACACCTACACCCTGAAGGCTCCCAGCATGGAGGTGAAGAAAGCCTGGACCACCGACCTGGAGAGGATTCTGTGGGACCAGGCCGCACACAGCAGAGGTAAGAGAGAGTTTGCAAGGTGGTATTTACAGAAAGGAAGTAAAATACATAATGAGATACAAAAATAAGAAGTAAAAGCAAGTGAAATAGAAACAAAGCAAAATTATATGAAAGAAAACATAAGAAACTTGAGGACACTAAAAGACACTGAGCGCAAACATTATTTCAATCACTTACGTAAATTTGAAATTATGCTGATTTCTAGGCCCAGCAAGCCCTGGAAACAAGCCTGTCCTTGCTAGTTTCAGTTGGATTTTTGTGCTTAAATAACAATAATTACATAATTCCCAGATCAAGATCACCACCAAAATAGAACAAATTATTTCTCAGCTCCAAGGGCGATCTCTTCTTTAAATTACATGGAAATCGGTTCATAAATTTGGGAGATAGACAAACTATCAGGAATGCAAAACAAACTTGAAAAGGATAAAAAACAGTTTCATAAAAACAAATCTACAAATGTGCATTTAAAGAAGCTGCTTAAATTATACAACAATGATACTGATATAGCAACTGTCACTTATGTGTGTTTTTATGTGAGAAAATGTTACTTGAGGGCATTTATCTGTCTCTGTAGCAATCTATGCATGCATCAGTGAAAATGTCTATGTAAGTGAATGAATAAATCAATCAACCAATCCATCAATCAATCAACCAATCAATCTGTCATTTAGCCATTTGGATTTATGTGAATGATGGTATTCCAGAGCTGCGTTTGCAGGAGAGGGTGTTCATGGGAATGGGCAGGAAACCTTTCATGGACATTCAGCCCAGTGAAGCTGCCATCTGCGACCGAGCCGTCAACTGTGTCCTGCCTGGCAGAAGTAAGCAGCCCCAGCACAGTGCACTTAACACCACAACAGGGTTTCTCAAGCTGTGGTTTGGGGTCCGTAGTTTAAGACGTTTGGCATGTTTTCCTCAGAGTTTGGATGAGAAGGTTTACTAATAAAAACAAAGACATATTAACATCTAATTACTTGACAACACAGCACTTACTGATGCATGGTACCAGAGGGCATGTACCATGTGATCACAGAACCTCAGGACCTCACATGTGAGGTCCTGAGGTTCTGTGATCACATGGTACATGCGGCACCACCTGACCACAAAACCACATCTTTTACCCGTTGATTCAAATTGCTTCTTCAAACACGGGCATGGTACAGAAAATTATATGTCTTGGTCAAAGCAATTAACCAAACACAGCAGTCTTATGATGCATCATCATTCAACTCAAAACTCGGAATTTCCCTCTTTTGAATTTCCAACAACATGCATTCGCGGTTTCAACTTGATACAAAATGGATGCCCACATAAAGAGGAAGTTTGGCATTTTCCTCCAGGGCAATTAGGAGAAGTGTGTGCATCAATATTTGCTTCAGTAATCAATAAACACTCTTATATTGATTCAATTCTTACCATAAACAAAAGGTAGTTTGTTTTCTGCTGTTTTTGTGTGCTCGTAACTTAAACTGAATTTGGAGAAATCAGAGGTCTGAAATGATGCCCTGCAAAAAATCTCCAACTTTATTCATATTCAGTCTTAAAATATTGTTTTTCTTAAAACAAGGTAAAAAAAGAGAAAATCTTCCAGTGGGATGAGATAATCCCACATGTTTCCAATGCTAATCAACTTGTTTCCAGAATTTTCTTGAATCAAAATGTCATTTTCTTGATCCTAGGGGGATGATCTGCCTTATTCTGCCTTGTTTCAACAAATCTATACTTGCTCCCAGAAAAATTCCTGAAACAGGAGAAACTGCATTAGAAACAAGTGGGATTATCACATCTCACTGGCAGAAACAAGATTTTATCACTGATTATGAGACTAAATTACTTCCAACTTGTCATTGTGAGTTGGATGACTGTTCAGTTCGTTTTTTCACAAGTTGGGAGTTCCTTTTCAATGACCTCTTGAGTTGAATGCAGCATTAATTGTAACTATATTTTTAACTACCTGGTGCACCAGAAACATAAAACACATCTGTAGATAAATCACTGAATTACCTGACACTAAAGTAGAGAGAGCAGACATTAACTCAGCTCAGCTTCATTCAGATTAACTTCATTTGACTAAAAAGTGATTTCCACGGTAACTCAATCAGTATTTTTGATGTGTCGTCATGCTCACTGACCCAGCACATTAATCTCATCTTGATGACACCTATCCATGTGTGTTGTCAGTCCCTGTGGCGTGTTGTTCACACAGGGGTTTAGAATACCCACGGCCGCACTCCATTGGCTCCGGCAGCACCGCCTCCACCACTCTCAGCCAATCATCTTCCTCCTCCGGCCGAGGCTCCCTGCCCGCTCTTGGCTATCCCGGAAACCACCTGCAGGGACTGGAGGCCGGTCACTTCGTCTGCTCCACCCCTGAAGCTGTGGCTGACAACGAGCTCAACCATCATCATCTTCAGCAGCATCATCTTCACCGAAACTGTGAGCAGAGGAAACTGGGCCGCCATCTTTTGAGTGAGTTTATTTTGAATTGTGTTTATTCAGGCAGGCACATGGACTCTTTAAGGAACTTCTGGTCCGTTTTTCATCATAGTCTTAAAGCACCTTAAAGTTGTAGTTTTCAAACTGGGGTTCGGGGACCAAAAAGGGGTCCTTGAGGGGTTTCCAGGGGGTCCTCAACAAAAAGAGAAAAAAAACACTATAATTTAATTGATTAGAATTTGTTACATCACAAAAAATATGTCTGAATGATTGTTTTAACTTTTTGTTTTAATCACTTTGAATCTTTTCATCAGTGTTCAAGCATGACATCTAATCATCAATTTAATTAATGTAATACTTAACACAAACCAAAAATATCTCTCCACATCAGGGTCTCTAGGGCAAAAATCCCTTCAAATGACGAATTGTGACTTAAAGAAAGTCAACTTGGGCGTCTGGGATGTAAAAAAGATTAAAACCCCTTAGATAACTCCGTAGTAATGCTTCACTTTGCATACCTGCATAGCCCTCTACACATTTTTAGTTTAATTTAGAATAGAAAACCAGCTAAAATAAATGAATTATTAGTATAATGACCTTGGAGGAGTCTGAACATTCAGTGTTAGAATTAAATCTTCCTCTGATGTCATCACTAATAGCAGAGACATTATTATTTATAATAATGTTTTATCACTATAATTCAAGCCTTGCTTATTTATTAATAAATGAGTATCCATCTCAAAGTTATTTTTTCAATCATGAACCAGTTCATCAATGCCCACTTTCCCCAAATCAGTCACTATTTTCTCATAGTTATTACCCATAATGCTTCATGTCTCACACTTGTTGTGTGTTTGTGCCTCAGCGGACAGCACTGAGTCATCTGGGGAACGCTCCGGCATCTTCAGCAGCTCGGACCTCAGCTGCCTCTCTGCCATTGGCGGAGAGGTAGTGGACTCCTCCTCCTCTTTTGTATCCCAGAGTTCCAAGCCCCGCCCATCACTGTGCCGAATGCCGAGCCTGAGGAACGGCTCGCCAGCGATCACCAGGAAGAACCCGAGTATCGCCCCTAAACCACAGAGTCTGGCTGAGTCTCAGGTACAGGTGGAGGTCCAGTTTAAAAATGTAACCTGGTGAATTATATGAGCTGACAGCTTTATAAACTATGGGTGTAGGAACCCAAATGGGTTCCTGCATGTGTTTTGATAGGCTTTATTCCCAAGATGAAGGACTGAATTTCTCATTTGGGCTTGAAAAATTAAAAGACGACTTTTATAATAGTACACTGAAGACTTAAAATCATGTTTTGGCACAGCCACAATTTTCACCATGAGATTCATCACCAGTATTTACCATGTACTTTTTTTTTGTCTTTTTGACCTTTTTATTTAAGTTTCACTTTATTCACTTTATATTGGTGTAATGCATTACATCTTTTGTACCACAGGTCAATGAAATCATCATTGGAAAATCAACAGAAGTTTAACCTGTGGATTGGCTGCTGTAGGTAAACAAAGAGCTTGTAATGCTTTTTTACTGTTATACTGTCTGTGTCGCTATGGCCAGGCAGTTATTATATTGTCAGTATCAGGTGAAAACCTTGTATCTCCTAAGTGACAACTTTCCAAGATCTAAAGAAAACAGCAATTTGTTTTTAGCTTGATGACACTGCATTATTCAAATGGTTTGTGAAGAGATTTCATATGAGACCATGTGATTTTCTCAACCCATGAAGGAACATGTAACCCTTCAGCTGAAGTAAAAACAAGATTATCTCCAAATTTGGAGCCATGAGGTTTTCACATGACAACAATGATATCCATCTATTGTATTACAGGATTTTAGAATCTATACTGCATCCACATCGTCACCATTATCATCATCATATATATCCACTGCAGTAAATAAAAAAAATGTGTGATAAATTGTATTTCAGATCTTAAGTCCAGTCCTGTCTGAGGTCTTCTGCTTACGCTGCAGTTCCTGAAAAACAGAGGGATGAAGCAACCCGGTCCTAACCTCCGGTCCTAATCTACTCAGACATTTGAGTGAAAAAAAGAAAAGACACACCAGTCATGAGGTGACTGGTTTTATTTGCTCAGAGCGCCCTGTTGTTTTAATCGAACAGTTGCAGTTTCAGTTTGCTGACATCACGCCTCTGACACATCAACTCCCAGCGACTGCTTTCAGATTATTTGCCAGACAGTCTGTCACACTGCTCCACCTGGAAGTCAAGAGGATTGTCTTGATTATTTATCCATTATTGATCAATGGACACATGCACGCACCCTGTTGCTCCTCACTAAATCTCTCTTGCTTGTTATACGGATGCACAGATGGACTGAAAAATGTGCACTCATTTGAAGCAGCTTGATTTTTTTAAAGCAAGGAAGGCTGCACAATAAAGCACCACAAAGGAAAAATAAAATTTTGAAGCTTATTTATACTTTGTTTAACACCACACAGTGGAGAGAGAGACGATGACATGAAACAACAACCCACAAACAAACACCATGTGCCTTAGTCCTCAACCATCATGTCACACGTAATTAGCTGCTGCCCATCTTACCCTCCATTGCACAAACTTCATGTAGACAACAATTTTAGTTTGGTATTATCAACATCTGCAATTCAAAGCGCATGGGAACAAAGTCTTGTGCACCAGATGCGACTGGCAGCAAAGTTCGGTCAAAAACCACTTCCTCTCTCATAGAAAAAAAATAATATAGACTCATATCTGCTTCAGTGGGTATAGAGAGCGCAGCTGCTTTCATTCTTAAAGTGTTTTGGAAAATCCCCAAATAATTTTGTAGTTTTCTGGTCTTTTTCTGTAACATTTGGCAACATCGTTCCTTGGAGTAAGACACTGCGTTTCGATATACAGTAAGTGTTGAGCAACATGTGATCGTGCTGCACTGGCACACTTCAGCACACAGGATGCATGTCAAGGTCAAAGGAAGATCTTAACAGTAAAAACACGTTTGGTCCGATCCTCTGTACTGTACCTCTTGTACAATTATTGATAAGCAGGGATCAAAGAAGAGATTATTGTATTTAATATTTTGCATTTCTATTTATTTTTTCTTGGGCCATTTTTATACTGTTCTTGTTTCGGTATACATTTGCATGTATTTCTTTGTTTCTGACAGTTTGTTTCTCTGTTCCTTACAGTTAGTCTTGTATTAAAGTAATTTATAGCAGGGAGGAGACCACTGTCTGTAGGGCTCATTTACATTGGTTAAAAAAAATAAAAAATGTGGGTTTTCACATCTGGATTTGAAGCGGCTTCTTTGTAGTCAGAGGATTAAATGCAGGCAGAATCCAGCAAGATTTGAAGTTTGATTATGTGAAGAGCCATAGTATTTATCAAGAGAGCCAAACAACCACTGCATATGAACAGATGGGGCAAAACCACTCCTTATTATTTAGGGTCCACCTTTGGTTCCAGACTGATCAAGTTACCAGCTTCCCCATCATGAACATGACCATTAAAAGTGGGAGACATTTTTATTATACAGTTTATTTTGATGTTTTGTATGTTTTCTTTACAAATTATTGTCATGAAAAGTGGCATTCTGTTGTAAGTTTTCTTTATTTGACTGCCTGTGCAGAACGCACAGCAACCACATTTTATCAGGATTTCTTCAAAACCACTAACAATAAGCATATGGCAAGCCAGTTCCACATGTTTTGCTTGTTTTTCTTCTTCTTTCTTGTTTTCTTTATTCCTTTTTAGCTTTATTTCTTCTTTGCTTGCTTGTTTTTTCATTGGCTTTTCCTGTGATGTGTTCATTCATTCTTTTATGCACTGATTGCATTGCAGGGTCAGTGCCGTAATTGTTTTAGAGAATGACATCTTTTGAATTTCTTATCTGTTTCCCCCCTCTTAACTCTGCACACCACCAGAAACAGAAAAGCCATGAATAACAGGAGGATGTGACACTAGACACTGTGATGTTGCTTCAGCAAAATTGCAGTAGTTCCTTATTCCATATACACGAATGTCTCAGCAGGATTGTTGCAGACATAGATTGCAAAACTTGTAA
This sequence comes from Neoniphon sammara, assembly GCA_900302535.1. Lineage (NCBI taxonomy): Eukaryota > Metazoa > Chordata > Actinopteri > Holocentriformes > Holocentridae > Neoniphon > Neoniphon sammara. Next base: position 13,087 of record OMKZ01015130.1, on the reverse strand, counting down.
TCATTACCATGGTGTGCAGGGTTGGGTTCAGTGGCAAGACCACAGCACAGTGGAGAATTGTTCTATATTTTAGTTTCATTACTAGAATATATTTTATGTTTCAGGGGATAAATCAACCTATGTGTATGGCAGCCTAGGGTTTATAATGATTAAATTTAGTGGTGAGATTTTACTACATAATTCCATAAACCAGTTCATAATATTCTGTCTATAGTATTATTCTGTTTATCTGTGATCCAAATCAGAAAAATTGCACATGAAAGTTGCAGTTTCAGAAAAGGTGTCAAAGTTACAATCCATCAAAAACCCATAATGCTGACCAGAAAATAAAAGTGTGAAATGTGTGAAATGTGTTCAACTGTTTTGTTTAAAAAAAAATGCTGAATTGCATTGTCAGTGTAAACTTCTAAAAAGTTACATGATAAATTGTTACTTATTCAGTTTTTGATTGCATTTGAATGATGCTGAGTCATACAGTAATATATGTTGCAGCTACAAAGATGGCATAAATGACTGGTGATAAAACATTTCTGTTGTCAGTTTTATTTTTTATTTACAAAAATTTTGTTGCACTTACAGTTTCATGAAATGTGTTATGATGACTTATTCGTGTAACATCTATCATTTAAAGTGAATGTTGGCACAAAGTCAAATAAATCTCATCATAGAGTTCAAATTCAGACATTATTACAGAAATTGTTTTGCTTGCTTAAACCTGCTCTTGCAAAATAGTGACACAAGATACACAGAAAAAAAAACTTAAGTCAAAATGTTGTCTTTTAAAACAAGTGAAAAAATCCCACTTCTTTCCAGTGCAAATTAACTTGTTTCCAGAGTGTTTTTGCACTGTAAAAATTCTGAAGTTGAGAAAACTTAAAAATGTAAGGCAACCAGCTGCACAGCCTTTTAGAGTTTACTCAACTTCAGGGTTTGTTAAGTTGTATCAACTTAAATTTGTGACTTAGATTGCTTGTTTACTGTCATGTCAACTCAACAACTCAGCATTACTATTGTGATGTACTACCATACTTAAGTTTACTTTACTTACATTCTTAAGTTTAGCCGACTTGAAGTTGTTTGTTCAGTCAAATTACAATTACAGATACACTGGACTGTATATTTATTGTTGAGCTAACTTTGAAACTTTAAACTCAAGATTTGCAGTTAATGCAACTTTAGTGCCCAGAAGTTCAGTAAACTCCGGAATTTTTTTTTAATATTACTTCTTTGGTATTTCTGCTTTTTGACTGGACAATCACAGCGGAGAGAGACAGAGAAGGCTGGGGAAGAGAGAGGGGGGATGACCTGCAGCAAAGGGCCCGAGGTCAGGATTCAAACGCAGGATGCTGCGAGCAGGGCTCAGCCCTGCGTCCTTTTCCAGTGAGCCAACAGGGCAGAGTGACCTCTTCCTTTCTTGTTCATCCTTTAAACCCTTCCACAACATCTTTCATGCCCTTCTAAGCACACTCCTCCGCAGCTGCATCCAGTCGCTTTGTGACACATTTCTAGTTTCCTTCCAGAACCCTGGCTGCCCCCATCCAAGTTATTGTGATAATAACCTTTAGATTCAAATAGTCTTCTCAATGTACAACTTGCGCAAATGAGTTTTCTCCAATAATTTATTGAGTAAACTTGTTTTTTGTGTTAGCTCAGCATCTTGACCAAATGGTTGTTCAGTCCTCTTAAAAAATGGGTTTGAATAACAATTCATAAGTTGGAGTTTTTGCACTGCTGTACAATTCACACAAAATAGTTGTCTGAACTAAATTATTCACACTGACAGTACCACTTTTGAGAAACATTGAGTAAATTTGTTTTTTCGAGTTAGCTCAGTAAATTGCCCAAGTGGTTGTTCAGTCATTTTAAAAAACTAGAATAACAAATCATAAGTTGGCGTTTTTATAGTGATGAACCAAGTGTCATTTTCTTGATCCTAATGGTCTGATCTGCCTTGTTTCAACATATTTGTTCTTGATCCAAGAAAAATTCCAAGTGTGATTATCTCATCCCACCTGCAGATTTTTTCCACTTGTTTTAAGAAATTGGTTGCAAGATTTCAACATTGAATTTGAGACTAAATGGCTTGTTAAGAGGGAGATTTCTATCAGTATAGACCGTTATGTAAAGAAGTCCTTTCTGTATTTCACAATCTGACAGCTTTATTGGCCAGAGTCCAGCTAAAGAATAAAGAGGAAGGGGGCTGTCGGTCTCTCTGCCCTTCAAGACTAAAAACAGCTTTACGGGAGGGACAGGGGACGGGCAGACGGGGCTGTCCCGGTCAGATTTCACACCCTGCAAATATCCCTCTCTCTAACCAGCTGAGGTGTGCTTTCCAGACAGAAGGCGAAGGACGGGAGCTTGACTGCAGACATGACTGAAGGTAAAGGAAAAAAGTATATTCTGCCTCGTGTTGTAGGACAGGTGATAAGATATCACAACTCTGTATTTGGTGTATGATCTAGAAATAGATTGAAATTGCTCTCTGTCAAGACTTCTTTCATCAAGTTTCATGATTAATAGTCAAGTGCATGTGCTATACGAGCAGGAATGGATGACACCAGATAACTTAGATCTATGGCTCAGACTTATTTTAAGTATGCATTTACAGTAAGTATCTTCACTGGCCAACCTCTTACAAATGACTTCTTCTAAGTCATTTGTAATAATATCAGCAGGTTATTAAATGTTGATGAAATCATAGAAACACTTATTATCAAATATATCATTGGTTTTTTTTTCTGTTTCGAGCAATATATGCAATACATGTGCTTTTGATGGAGAGAAAGTGAGAAAATAGAAATTGATTTTAATAAATGATTAATTCAGTCTTGTGTTTACAGACATTAAGTAATCAAATAATAGAAAAGCTCCATCTATCCATCGATCTATCTATCTATCTATCTATCTATCTATCTATTTTTCCACAGTGTTGGACATTGAGCGTTGTGATCTAGAGATTGAGACCAATAAGAGCAAGCATCATGCGGAACAGAATGAAGAGGAGCGTTTGATTGTTAGAAGGGGACAGCCCTTCAGTATCACGCTGCATCTGAAACCTGGCAGCCAGGAGTTCACAGCAGGGAAAACAAGCTTCACACTCACTGTTGAAACAGGTACAACAAAAAAGTCATCTTGTTTCCAAAATTTTCCAGATGTCATTTTCTTGCTACTACTGGGCTGATCTGCCTCTTTAAACATATTTACACCTACAGAATAAGGCAGATCAGCCCGTTAGTATCAAGAAAATGACACTAGCTGTAAGACAGTTCTGGAAACAACTTGATTGATTATTTAATTATGATCTATTATTATCTTAATTATGATCTTTATACATTTTGCATCATTGTATTTTGTATGCCATGTACTCTCCAGGTCCTGAACCCAACAAAGAATCAGACACCAAGGTTTCCTTTGGTCTGAGCGACACCACAGTGAATTCTGAATGGAGCGCATCCGCCACCAACGGTCCCTCTGGAAACACAGTGTCTGTGTCTATCAGTTCCCCCCCAAATGTCCCCATCGGAGTCTATTCTCTGACTCTGGACCAGGAGGGACAGAAGACCAGCTTAGGAGAGTTTGTCCTGCTTTTTAATCCTTGGTGCCCTGGTGAGTACATAAAAAGTTTTTGTTTTCTCTTTATTTTTTTTTCTCCAATTTATTTTCATTTGGGCTGAGATGCAGTTTGAATCCTCACATTTTTTTTTTTTTTTGCTTCACCTGCAGCAAGTA
>OMKZ01015126.1:0-14327 GCA_900302535.1 Neoniphon sammara | reverse complement strand
CTAATCTAAGCACTGCCAGAGAACCCATTTATAATGTTAAGATCACAACATGAATCCACAGAGAGGAGGGCAAGGGGGAGGGGAGTGAGCGAGGGTGGGAGAGGAACGGAGAGAGGGGGGAGTAGAAAGACAGAGACAGAATGGTACCAATGGCTTGATGATAAATGAATGTATATACTTTGTAGTTGGAGTATAGTCTTAGGAGGCATTAGTCTGCCGGAGCATTGTTAAACAATGTGAGAGAGGGATTTTGAAAATAAGTTTCTCTCTGCTGTCATTTCTGTGCTTCAGCATTGCTGGTGGGCCAGTGAAAACCAATCTGTCTGTAAAGCTCCAAATGCCTGGTGGTTTTAGCCTATTTAAAAAAACAGAGCCTCACATCCTCTGCACCACCTTGTCTGCAGACAAGACTCCTCTTGAGGCATGCTGGCTCATATAGAGGAACAGAAGTGCACCCCGTCTACCACAGCAGGCTGGGCTCCGGCAGTCTTTTCTCCTCACTGTTTTTCAACACAATGTCGAGTCTGAAAACGGCGAAGTATAACAATGTATGAAAACACTGCTGAATTCATCCCTCAGACCATAATTTAATTACATTTCACAGGAATAATGACAAGTAATAAATAACAAACATGGACTGGGTCTTTAAGACTGAAGTGAAAGATTTATCGGGGGAAGGATGTGCTGGTTCAAACAATCAAACGAGCAGGGTATTTCAGTGAAACTGATCACAAAATCTATTCTTGCATTGGTGGTTGCTCACCAGAAGAGTGTGGATCAATTCTTTTTCTCCTTCTTTTCTTTCTTCTATACTAATGAAAATTTGCAATCATGTAATAATCCACTTATGTGTGTGCAGGCTTGCTTCACAGTAGACTCAGCAGCCGTTTTCACTTCAGAGGCCAGGACCACCTCGGGCTGCTCTATCATGAGCTTTCCCAGGCCAAACGTAGAGCTCTCATCTTAGAGCTTCCTGTGTAATCCCAGATCAAAGGTCCCAAGGAAACGGGAATGGATTCTCCGCTCTAACAAGCGCACTTTCTCAGATGGGGGAAATTGAACCCATTTTTCTTTATCTTCCTTCTGCAGGTTAGCTCACTCAGTGCACTGAGAGATAGACCTTGCCACGATAGTGCAGGCCTCGCTCAAAGCAGAACACACAGGAAGATAGGATCCAATGCCTCTCTGGCCGTTTGATGTCTGTTTTCAACCTCCTGTTTTCACGCTTCCCGGAGTAACAACTGATGATAAGCAAAATAGGAAAAAGTAATACAGTTCCCTCAAAGTACGCAATGAGTTCCAACAGAATGAGGTCTCACACAATTACTCGCCAAGAGTTTTGAATGAAATCTGACAACCTGATTGATATGCATTTAATCGTGACTGATATAACACAACGCAACACTCTTCACAACCCTTTTTGGCGGTGCGTATGTCCCTGTTTTGAATGCGATCCTACCTATCGGCTTTGACAGCATAGTTTATCAATTTTAATAGGTGCTCAGTGTTTATTCAGAGAAGCAGAAGAACTTTTTTGTTATGATATGAGCTGACATTCTCACACACTTCTCGTCCTCTGTCTTGGATTCACTCCCAATGTGTAAGAAGAGGGTATGATTACTGATGAAGATAACACCTGACTTACAATTATGGCAGACTTATAAACCAAGGATTTTAGAGGGAAGCAATCAAGCCATAGTTTGGATGAGTGGGTGCATTCAGAATGTACTAAGATGATAACTTAATTTGGGCTCTTGAAGGGTTCCTCTGTGGCTCTGAGCAGATGTGCTGTGTATACGCCATGTCTCTCAACTCAGGGACAAAACAAGATGCATGGCATGCTGCATAATAAAATATTAAATTGATTCAACTTGTGTGTATGTACGGACGGTATTATTAAGGAAAATTAAAGTCTCAAGTATTTTGAGCTCCGAGAAAAATGTTCACTAATGTTTTGAGAGTTGTTCTTTTGAATGATCCATTTTAAGTGTGTGAAATAAATTTGTATTGATAAACGTGTATGTGAAATGTATGTGCAATATTTCATAAAAATCCAATATATGAACTTGTGAAAAAAAACTTCAAACAACTACATTAAATTTTTCCACATACTAGAATAAATTTGTACACGATAATTTGTGAACAAGTGGAAACTATGTGCACAAAAAAGTCCGATCTGAGTGCTTAAACATCCTGACGTATGGAGAGACTCTGTGAATTAGTGCAGGCTTGTTTGACACTGCACAGCACTTATATGAGAAGGTGAAACAAACACACACAAACTCCCCTCACAAACATTGTGAAAAGGCTGTGAGGACAAGTTTTGACCCTTTTTTGACATGACACCTGATGAACCAATGGAGATGGAGAGATTAGCATTTTATTATACTATTCAATCAGGGATTGGTTAGGTGAGAGCTGCCATCATATGGAGTTTTTCATGGAAGGATGAACCAACCAGATGAGTCTGAACTGCTGATGAATTTTGTAATGTTCCAGGAATGTTAAAGGCACAATATGTCATTTTATGTTGCCTTAGCATGATGTAGTGGCTACTCCCATCTGAATTTGTACACAAACTAAAGAGGACGCCAGTTATAAGGCAACAGCATTTCCATTTATCATAGTTAAAAGGGGATATTTTTACACCACAACACAGATTAGGTTTGCGTATATGGTTAAAAATGTTAGAAGGAGCTACAAAAGGAATCAGGTCAACAAACAGCCACAGGAAACATGGCAAACATATATATTTATGCTACATACAACAAATATTAATGCTCTGCTATTACCAGTAACATATTGCTTGACAGATGTTTATATGTTGGGTGAGCTGCACATAGCTGCACACAGCATGTGTTGCCTCCCTGAACAACAAATTCAAAAGCTCATTGTTAGGTCCATGGATGTGGTTAGTTTACTCCAAACTAACTGGACAATGCGTTCAACAGCTTGAAATGCGTGTGTGTCTGGCTAAAACCAGGCTCTAGACTAGTGCTGTCAGTTGGCATCAGCCTGTCTATACGGGGGAGAAGGGGAAGATTTTCCCCAAGCAAAACAAAGCCACTGGATTGGCTCAGTTATTTTTAAAGTTTTAAATCTCAGCAGCCATCATAGTGGATTGACAGGTATCGATCAACAGAAACCCTGCTGCCGCAAGGAAATGAATACATATTGTACCTTAAATGCAGCCTTGAACAAATTTAGATAAAAGAACAATCATGTCTGTAAATAAATCATTTTCACTAAGCATACTGTTGCATACAAGTGCCAGGGTACAGGTGTTTTCACTTGGCTGTTTGCTAGTTTTATTTTTTCCTAGTTGCTATCTATCGTCGAAATTGGTACGGTTTATATGTTGACTGGGTTACTTAAAGACCCTGAAATGGCATCTTATGACCTTGGTTTCATGTATTTCCTGTTAAAACAGGACTGTGGGCTGTGTCATAATGTGGGGAGAGACCATTCAATAGTGTAAACAAACAGGATATCAGTTAGGGAAAGAAACTGTTTATTTTGATGGGATTGGTGAAGGGTAGGATTATTAAAACAAAAGTGTGAGAGTTTTATTAGCTTTATTGTGCGTGCAGCATGAGGTCACCATTAAAGCTGCGCTCGTATCCAGGAGGTAGAAGTAATGGGAATTCATTTCATGGGGACTTTTTATACATCACAATACCCACCTGCAGTGGAGAAACACCTGGCTGCTCCATATTAACCAGATGAGGAACTGGGATGTCAGCACAATCAAGCACTGGTGGCCTCGCCTTCCCACAAATTATCACCCAGCCGCTCCCTGATTGGTCAGTCAAATGAGATTTTAATCTGTCCATCTCGTTGGTTAATGGGTTGGCTCAACTGGTTATTTAGCATTCTCACAGTTGTAACTGTGATTCAAAAGCATTCAAAAGCAATTAAAAGGTATAACTCAAAATGGTGTGAACATTTTGTGAAAAATGTGGAATTTGAGAGTCATCATTTGCAGGTGTCCTTCGACCATATAGTTTATAACCAGCCTGTTGTTATTACGCGATTTGAGCTTTCTACATTTCTGAATCAGTCTGACGATGCGCTCCTCACTCACTCCGAGCCCTAAACAGTTAAGCCTCAGCAATGCAGTGACAGAAAAAGATCATTCAAATCTTACTTTGCAGCTGAGGGTCGACAACTTCACCACATTTTTTAATTAAAACTCAGAGACAAAGTTATCCAAGTAATCCGAGAGGAGTTTTGTCAAAATAAATTGTGTTCCTCATTTCAAAAAAAAAAAAGAAAGAAAGAAAGAACACGTGTTTACACAAGAAAGTTTCAGATTAGCAAAGTGAATAACCAAAGCCACATTCTGACTGTGAAGATAATTCCTATACAACATAGTTAGTGCTTTGTTGCTATGCTAACTCATTTGGTAACCAGGGAGCAAGTTATTGAACTCTCTCATTATCTCTTGTTCATTTTATGTTTGAATGCTGTTATAAAGGAAGCTTTTAAATGAGCACACACACTCGGTCTGTCTGTCTGTCTGTCTGTCTGTCTGTCTCTCTCTCTCCTCTCCCACACACACACACACACAAAGACACACACAATTAATTGTTTCTATTAAAACCATGCTACTCCTTCCTTGCCTGTTACATGCTTGTCTATCTATCTATCTATCTATCTATCTATCTATCTATCTATCTATCTATCTATCTATCTATCATAAAAAGACAAAATGGAAAGGCTTACTGAGATAGTGGGAAGTGAGATGGGGGAGATCAGAGAATAAATATCTGGCCCATGTTCAGAGTCTCTGTTTCATGCTCTGGAGCCTTTGAAAATCAGAGGGGCTGACTGACAGCCAGATCTAAAGTGTTGGGGGGTATCAGGACAAAAAGAAACGCAACAGGAAACATCAGATGGAGTCAGACAAATCTGAAAGGCAAACAGACTCAATAAAACATCAGTCAAATTCCTCATGTTTTGTGCAGGCCCAAAACAGTCAAATATGAAAAATGAAAAATGATGTTGACAGCGCTTTGAAGTACTCCCATATTTGAGTCGGGAATCCATAGAGGAACCCTAATGTGGAAATTAAAGACTCCCCCTCAAATAGAGATTATGGTATAGAATGGAATTTGAAATGATTATTTGATAATGGCTGAAAATATCCTTTATCTGTGTAAATCTGTTGACTGTGTCTCAGTGTCCTTGCCTGGTTGTTTACAGAATTGAGAGCTCATTACCAAAGGGAACTATTTTCTGCCTCATGCAGACTGGATGCAAAACTAAATTAGCACCCCTCCTGGAAATTTTACACTACAAAACATCTTCACTACAGCAGGTGGTATCACCTCCACCAGGCTGCTAACAACTTTGAGAGACACACTGTGCACCCCAACACTATGGACAAATTGGCCTCTGTCAGAAAGGATATTCTAGTATATCAGGCTGCCAGTTTATCTAAAAAATGTGATATATGTTGCTTTATCCGCTCAATAGCTACTTTATTAAGGACACGAACCAAGGATTTTCTTTTACCAGTTGTCACATTTATAGTTTTATATACACACAGGGTTCAGTCACCTGCTTCTCTCTCTCTCTCTCTCTCTCTCTCTCTCTCTCTCAGCAAGCAATGCTAGGCAGCTGCTTGAGGGAAGTGCTGGCTGTGGCTGCTGCTGTAAAAGACCATATCAAGCACAAACATCTTGTGCCAAAGATTTACAAACCTCTCCCTTTTATATCTTTTTTCATCTATACTGAGAACTACCATGGGCCACAGTGCACATTCCATGGTGAAAGTGAACAAAAGCCATGGGAGAATTTTAGAACGGGGATAAAATGAATAAAAAAATAAATAAAAACGAGTGACCTATGTGACTTTGAGCATGGTGTGATAATCAGCGCCTGTGTTTCGGAAATCGCCACCCTCCCCTGGGCTGGTTTCACACAGCACAGCATCCAGGCAGTGATGGGAGTAATGCACAAACAAAAAGAAAAAAAAAAAAGCAAAAAACAAAAAAACACCAGCAGCAGTTCCTGTGGGTGAAAACATTTTGCTGTTGAAAGAAATTTAAGCGCAATGACAAGAATCACGCAAGCTACCAGGCAAAATATGGTGCAACACGACAGCCGGCCAGCATCACTCAAACTATAACACGTGGATCCTTTTCCTGGATAAATTGAAAGCAGCACGCAATCACTCAAATACTTCAGTGCACCAAATAAACTGACTACTAAGTGTGCTCTGAAATCCCTATTTGTATAATCTGAAAAGATCAAACAGGATTTCTTTGAGAATCTCTGGACAGTTATCTAAGACTATAATCCTATTGGACTGTACTACAGGACTCTAAATATCCTAAAGGATTAGTTCCAAAATTCAATGGATTACAAATGGGTTCTTGAAAGAGTTTTGCGTTCGGGTCTAAGGGGATTTTGACAACAGGTATTTGTGGATATAACGAAAAGCAACTGGGCAATCTTGTTCACGGGCCTCCAAATATAACAAATAACTTCTAACTCAACATCCTCTTCATATAATCCGGGCATCTTCACTCATCATTTTCCCACAATCAACTGAATGAAAGCACTTGGGGAACTATTGCAGGAGCAAGGCAGTCGCATCGCTCACTGGTGAAGTGAATGGGCTCGGATCGACCGGAAGAACCTCTATTAGTTCAATGAATGCGGCCATTCTTTACTTTGGTGAGCCCAAGATTAGCTGAAGAGGCTCTGGAAGATAGATTTACAACAATTAGTGATAAATTTGATGCAATCTTGGATCATCACTTTGTGTTCGACAAAGTTTTTTCCCAAAGCAGAAGTAGTCCAAAGTGTGTGGAAGGTTGCACATCAGCAGTGTTTAAGTGAGCACTATCATTATACTGTGTAGGAAGCTGCAGTTGGCAGCTTCTGCAGCGGAGGCTACTTCTCACAGTCTCTGCTCATAACAAGTGAGGTGTTTCAGAGGAGAGGTCTTCAAAACCGTCTTCCGCCCAAACTGTTCTTTCAACCCTACATTTTATCGCTCCTCTTGCAGTATGTTGACTGATGTAACCCCTGATGAAAATTTACCTGGCAAATCACTGCCTTCATTTGAATCATCAGCGTGAGGTGGAGTGAAATAGCTCCGCAGAGCCGGTTGAGCTAAGGCTGTTTTTCTGCCCTGCTGTGTGGGAGGAAACCAATAACGTGACAAAATGTACTCCCACACAAGGAGAGCAGCATTGTTCCTCTACACATATTTGTTGAAAGCCATCATTGTCAGACCTTTTGACAGAGGATGGGCTGAAACTTTCAGAGCATTACAGAGAAGAGGATTAAAAACGAGACAATGTGGAATGTGGTATAGTCCAGTGTGAATTTATTTATTTATTTATTTATTTTTTGGTGACATTTTTGTACTGAAAAGCACTCCTGGAGCATACTGTTTTTATTTTTTTTTCACCCCGTTTGTGGGGAGCGATCCAGTAGCCACAGAATGACAGATTTATTGAAATCAATCTCTGATTACTGTAAGACCTGCCTTGGGTAATGCCTAGTCTTAAATAATAGCTTTTCTCTTTGAACAGCCTGGCAGATTTTCAACTTCAGAAAAAAAAAGGGGCCTGTGCCTGGTAAACACTTGGTCTAACACTGTTTACCCTGTAAGTGATAATACTGGTCTTACAACAACTGAAATATGTCATGAAGATATTATCAGTATAGTGTGCCGGCAGATTTTATTGGCTTTGATGTCAAAGCAGCAGTTTGTATGCAATTATAAACTCTGACCATAGATCTTTCTCTTGGTAAAACTTTCCACCCTCTGATATATAGACGAGTCAAAATCAAAGTCTATTTCTAACAGATGCACAACGGTTTTTCTTTAAACTGGTGTACCACTGAAATAAGGACTCCTTGCAACACCGTATACTGTACTGCATATGTTTTATTTTCAAGATGTAAAATAATGCTGCTGTGATTATATGATGATTAAATAATGATGCCGCGGTGATTGGCATGATGGCCTGTTCCAATATTTGCATTTTAATATAACATCAGAGACACTTTGTATGCTTTCCTCGTTTATCCAGTGCAGGCTAAGTGCACACATTAATTAAAAAGGGTGGGAGGGGGCGGCCTTATATACAGTATTAGCAGCATTCCATTACTTTTCATTTACAAAACAATGTTTTTGTCTGATCCACTATGTTTTTGTACTTCTGTGTGGATTATCTTACTATACTTTGTCATCCTGGAAATTTGTTTTATTGTTTGGACTTCAGTGAAAGTGAATGGCATCTAGAGTTATAAGCAAATAACTCATAACAGCTGTTTCTCTCATAATTAACAAAAACCCAGAGAATTTTTCATGAGCTAAAGAAGTCAAGCAGGGAAATGGTCATAACTTTCCCTGTGGCCGGAATTATCATTTAATGTAATGAATACAGAGCCTTAGGCCTTCATACATTGCACATAAGAACATTTTAATGACAAAAGATTTTTTTTTTTCAATTCTGAAGCTAATCTACTTCTTGAATTGAAAATGAATCCTGGTTAATCTATGCCAACACAAAAAAAATGTGAACTCACACACACACGCGCACACACACACATGCAAATACACACATTATACAAGCCAAGTTGCATATAAAATGTGAGCTGAATTTAGTACCGTGCTCCTTGGGGCAGGCTGATGCAATGTTTCATGTGTATTTGATGTCTTTAGTGTTCCTGAGGGCTGGTCCAAGACCTACAGTCCCTCCCTGCTGTTCTTGGAAAGCTAAGAAGAGGAGATGATTCACAAAAGGAGAAGAAGATAAGATGACAAACTCTCTGGCAGAGGAACGAGAAACCAGCACACGGGGTATGCAGGGGAAAAGTAAAGAAGCACATACAAGTAGTTTAACAAGCTGAAGAAACACGACCCAGTGAATTGCACCTGACACCGTGAAGACAGTGTACCATAGCACAGCAGTTACTCTATGTGTGTGTGTCTGTGTGTGTTTGTGTGTGTGTGTGTGCATGCATTCACATGTGTCTGTGTTGTTATGTGCTCCCTTATTTGGCTGGGTTCCTAGACGTACCGCGCACTCCAAGTTTACTCTCAAGATAAAAAATAAGATTAAACTTTATTGATCCCTGTGGAGAAATTAGGTCATTACAACAGCAGAGGTAATAGGATTCAGAGGTGAGGAGGAAAACAGAATATCAGCACACAAATAGGATTTAAAACTGAAACAGTAAAACCAATAAGAACAGTAAAAAATGTGCAAAATTGGAGTGCAGTGATTTGCAGTACCATAAGGATAACGTGCACTGACAGCAGGGGGAAAATGTCTATAAAAGCCTCAGTTGACTGACCTTCGATTATGAGCTACAGCTATGCCTTTGTCCTGAAATGGCCTGAGAGGAAAGGTAGCTGGGTTTCCCTGACCTTGCTCTACAGCAGATAGGAAATAATTCTCAGATCTGGGGATTAGCCTTGCTCTTTCACTGTTTTCTTCTCTGATGTTTATCTCACATATTCTCCCTCCCCTGCTGTCCTTTGAGTTTATTCATTGATTTAGCCCTCGAGTCATGATAAGGCTGTTGTGGCAGCAGCATGAAGCACTTGCTGAGGGACATGGATATGATTGTGCCTAAGAAGGGGAAATTACAGTTCACTGTACAATTCATAGACATTGATAGCTTCAGTGGAAGGCCATCAGTTCAAATCCCTGACCTATTTCACCTGGTCAACAGCTACCCCTGAGCAAGGCACTTAACCCTCAGTTGCTCTAGTGGAGTGACCAACATTAGAAGACCAGGTGTAAACTGTCCACAAAGTATGAATGTGAAGCACGACGCCGCTGAAAAGAGCTAAAATCCTTCTTGGTGAAAGGTTAGAAAAAGAAAAAGTCAGCAATAATAAGCAAACCCCTGTGATCAAGTTGGCAATCTCATCTGTAAAAAAATCAGCTATTTCCAGGGTGACACTGCTGTTCAAATATGCAATGTGTCTTATTGATTATTTAGAAAATAGATGCCCGATAGAGTTCGGTCAATGAACTTGCTCTCCAGACGCCCAAACTGCTCCAAAAACTGGATAACACCATGTCTGAGGTGCACTAAGAAAAAGTCATTTTTGCTTCTTTTCTTTACTGCATGCATGAAAGAAACTGAAAATGTCAGATAAGCTCACTGCTTTAGTAGAAATACCATCCTGCATCAGTTTACTCGATCTCTAGCATGTTTTTCTTTCACGAGGGCAAAGGACTTGCAGGGTTTCAACACTAAGACGGGACTGGAAGCTGGATTTGAGATGAAGCTGGTCAGCACAAATGACACCTGTTCACTTGGTGTCTGATGTAACAAATGAAGAAAAAGGGATTAGATTTCCCTCCTTAATATCCATCCATCTAGGTAAAGAAGTTACAGACAGGAAAGAAGATCCTGTTGTGCTGCAGCTGATTCACATTTTCTCCATCATGTTCTACCAAAACATACTGGTCACACTGGTCGGTGCTGTGACCGAATCTCCAGCCATGGGGTTGTTGTTATGTGGAGTGAGGTGAACATTTACAAATGAGCAAGACGCTAAACTCACGATCCGCCGGTGCTTCGACGCCTCTGGTGAAATGTGCGGCTGAAATCTTGTAGATTTTTTTTCCTCGCTATTTTTGCTTACAAACTGCATTTACATCCCTGATGAATGTTAGCTTTGATGATATGAAACATTTATTACATATGATTATGATTGTGCAGCTCAATCAAAACCACTATCCGCAATAGATACCACCATCTTGTAGTGCATTAATTTCAGTGCATTTTTAATGAGCTGTGACAAAAACCTGAAAATAAAGGGGAAAATCACAGAAGGAAAGATGGGTGTAATCAGAAAGCAATTAGGGTTTGTCACTTAATCATGCACTGAGCCTGTGAGGAACTTGACAGTACCATAATTACAATGTCACAAAACTGTGGAGGGGAGGGAGAGTTTAGTTGTTATCACATACCATTTGTTGATATCAAAAGTGATCTATCTGTACTGTTGTGCGCTATTTGAATAATACAGAGAGGATAAATGTATAGCAGGTGCGTCTTTCCAGGCAGTATAATTTTTAAGAACCAAACTGAAGCAAAATGAAAATATATAAACATTTCATCATTATCCAGTTTTAGAGGCATGTTAACTTTAGAGTAGTTCAATTGGTGTATGACGCTCTTTCCATCTCTCTCTCTCAGACCAGCTCAAATATGCATTTCACCACACTGCTGGCACAAGAAAAGATTCATTTTGACACCAGTTCCTGCTGACGATCAAGGAAAAGCCCCTCTGAAGACATGGGAGAAAAAAAAATCATGTATATTCGTGCATTAAAAAAAAAGAAAAAAGTCTTATAGTGTCTTATAAGCTGTCTAGCTGAAATCAGTTGGGAAAGGAACCATTTTGCTCAAAATAAAATACAAGTCAGGCACATGACAGCAAGTTTGTCAGTTTTAATACCTCGGCCGCTTGGCTGGAAAGTTCTCATGTTCTTCTCTCAGTCAACCAACAGCAAATAACTGAATCCTCAACTGTTCCAGCTGAGCTCCTCATTGGCCAACAGCAGAGGACAGTGGTTGTAATGCCAGGTGCCAGGAAGGAACGTGTCCAACTGTAATAAACTGAAGAAGATGAATCCTCAAAAACAGCATGCATGCTCACTAAATTGAAGAAAATAAAATGTCTTTCATGTGATTGTCAAACAAATCATTTCAATCCCCACTGACTGGTAAAATGATACACATAAGAGACTGGGATGTTATTTTACTGTCTTATGGGAGGACTTCATTAGTAATCATTAAGACCAATTAAATTATTAGTTGGTGCAGGTTATTTTCTTCGTTGTCAAATCAATTGGGTTACACCAGTCATTATATTAAGTGCTTGGGAGGAACACATCTATGTCAGGCAGGCTCTGTGTATCTGTTTGTGCACAACACATTTTGCAGTGCTAAGTGCTTACAGAGTTTAGAGTAAGCAGTGTTTAGGCAGCCCCAGAGCCCTGCGGAGGGGAAGTTTGCACTTGTACACAATGCAGGCAGTACAGTAGAAGTCACATAAGCATTAGCCAGCTCCAAGTTGGCACACGGTACATTCACATACTACTAAGTAACTCGGTGATTTCCTAACTATCGGCATGGCATGAGTTAAAAATTTTGTTCAGCGATTCTCTCTTGCAGCATCGGTGTGCCGCCACAACAGTTTGCTGTTGCGGTTTTTAAACCACTACTTCACCAAAAACTATACATTATGTTTTGTATCATTTACTCACCCTGACTTGGGGTGAGTAAATGATACAAAATCTATCATTTTTGGGTGAAGCATCCCTTTAATGTAAAGGTAGTTCACTCACTCTAATCATGCATCCCATGCTTCTAATCACAGTGCACTTGTGACATTATCAGTGCGTTTAAGAGAGAAATTGTAACTTCAAGTTGTTTTCTGTATGTATGTATGTATGTTTTTATTTACATTTTTGCATCGCACTTAGATATATGAACGGAGAGCTCTGTTTTTCTCGGTATAGTTATTTATCTCTTCCTTAGAGATATCCGAATGCACATTATGAATCACACCAGTTGTTAGACTCCTAGTCCCAGTGGCCTTTATAACTGTGAACTCACATCGAATAACTTCCATTTTTTCACATAATTGGTACATTGTTGTGTTTTATCCTCCCCATTTGGCAATCTCATAATGCCTTGACTTTTAAAAACCCATAATTCTGATGAAAGATTGAGTGACTCATGCCCAAGCAGAGCTGTTTTCTCCACTGGCCTTTTGAAATTCAGCCAGGCAAAATCTCAGTTAATTAGAAGTGAACAAAGAGGAGGGAGTGAAGAAAGAAAACTGAGGTTGACAGCGGTGTTTTTGCCCTGGAAGCAACAATGATGATCTGTTGTGGGTGGTGGGTCTATGACACTACAAAAGATCAATGGGCCATTTGCATAAATAATGGGTCAACTGACAGAAAGTCACAGAAAAGTGTGTATCATGTGAAGTACCTTTGTCAGAAGTGATCGTCTAAAGAAAGATAAACATATAATCTTTATGAATTTGGGGCCAGATTTTGTTAATCCGGTGTATGTGTTTCAGAAAGGCGTCAGTAAACCAAAACAGTATGTCATAGTGAGAATATTTATTTGGCACTGCAAGGAAGAACTGCAGAAGAAGAGACAGATTAATGAACAAGACACTCAGGGTGACTGGATAATTGGTCCTTATGTGGAGGCTGCATAATTGGTACCAAGTATTAAAAAAAAAAAAAAAAAGTAGTTTGTCATGTAGCTGATGAGTGAATCAATGTCAACAGGAAATAAATAAGGTTCTCCAGTCATAAAGAAAGAGGAAAGTCATTCTCAGCATCTTCTGGGTATCTTTCCTGCTGGTCCTCCACAAGACTTTCCAAAGATGTTGGCTTTGTAGATTAATTTATTCCCTGGCACTATAATATTCTGAAACCTGGGCATCGCCAAACAGGGCAGAGCTGAACTTTAACACTGAACTGATGCTGAGACCTCAGCATCAGTTCAGTGTTAAATAGCTGAGCCCTTGTTTCAGCACCACGGACAGAGGACATATTCAGCTCTTTCAAAGACGTGTGAAGAGAGGAAATCAACCTGACAGATCCTCTCACTGCTCTGTTTTTTTTGGCGGTTTGCATTAAAACACAGCCGGAATTGTCGAATTAGAGAATAGCTTTCTTTAAAATTCACCCCTTTTCATTCCTTTTATGTGAATAGACAAGCTGTTCCATGGGAATTTGCAGCTCAAATGTCAAATCTGATAGTCTTTCTTCTAACACAAATGGAAACATTACTCTCGGCTTTAAGGGAATGAACTGTCAAAGTGACTGCTTGAGTGTACTCCTCTGAATCTCATAAAATACTTGGCTCTTTGCTGCGTTTCCAACCCACAGAAGAGACTGGGTTGTAAAGCAAACAGTTTTTGGTAGCTGATGACTGTTTTTTCACAGGAGGAACATAAGCCCAGTATCTGCTCTGTTGTTCCTGGAATAATATGCCACAGTGGGGTACCTGAACTCGAAACCGAATTTCACCTTCATTGTGGCTTTGAGGGGACGGTCATTTATCACTAAGACTACTCACAAGGCTCCTCTGCTCATTCACACATTACCTTAATTAGGATTTTATGAGAGGTCATTCCTCTTACTCTGCCACTTAAAGAAGTGCACTGTAGACATGAAAGGGGGCAAAACAAATCACATTTATTATCCCCGTTAACTCATCTAAATTCAGAGTGCTTCAGATAGCATCTTCAGAAATGTTTAGAGCGCTACTGTAAAATGGGACTGCAAATGTACTCTCTTGCAATTAAA
>OMKZ01015125.1:0-13042 GCA_900302535.1 Neoniphon sammara | reverse complement strand
AAGAGTTTTACATTTCCATGAACAGACTGACACGTGTCATTTCTGAAGCAGTTTCTCACTTTTCCACTGATTTTTTTTCCCCCATTCACAAGTCTAGAATGAAGGCAATAAAAGGGACGGAGTCCAACCACGTATGCGCAAATAAAAGCACACACACACACCACACACACACACATGTACAGTCGGAGTGCATCGTATTGTCCCTGGAGTCACTCAGGGTATGATTATTATTATTATGGAGAGTCGGGCATGACATGTGAGGCCCAGATGGAATTATACCCATCTATCTCACCATCAGCACAGGTGTCTTCACTTTGTCTGCATGGACATGCCAAGTCTTATGACTGACCTTTAGCAGCCGTCAGCGGCAGAGCCTGACTTTATGGTGTGTGTCTCTGCAGGGACAGGCATGACCCTGAGCTCACGTGCTGTCAGAACATGGGTGTCATTTCCACTTGGGACAGGGTGGACATGTTTTGTCAAGAGGTGTACACTGTACACTGTTCTGTCAATACTTATATGAATGTACTTCACTGTGACAGTGTAATAGGATGTGCAGTCCTGAGGGATCCACAAATTCCACAGTTTTCTTCAGTTTTTGGTCACACTTTCATTAGTCAAACTACTCAGCAAGACCTCGACTGACTGAATCAGATGTGGTTGATATGTGTAATGGCGGGAATTCCCTTACTGAAAACCCCTGTAACAAGTCAAACCCTTTTGAATGTTACTAATATACCAGTGAAGATAAGATTTCTATCTTGTTTCACGTTCAGTGGTAGAACAATACCAGACATCTTGAGCTGTCAACAAGCTAAAATGTAGGTTAAGTATAAAAGTGTAACCAGGTTGAATATTGAAATCTATTCACATCAACACATGTAGGTATATCATATTTCAGATAGCTAGTTGGTCTACCCTGAGTCATATGAGGTTGCGTTAAAATGCAGGAAATTAGCTTTAATATGGCTAAAATTTTTTGCCCCATGTGTAAGAAAAACAAACTCCTTATGTGTAAATTTCCCAAGAATGCCAGTTGAAGTCAGACAGCGTGAGAAACTTTTTATATGCGAGTTTCTGAGTTATGACGCAATGATAATCTATAATCTCAATCAGTCAAGGGTAAGAAAACACTTACATACACACACGCACCTTTAGTACATGTTTGTAGGCAGCCTGGAAAACCATCACAACTAACATCTGTTTAAATAAAGTTTGTAAAATGAGCTTGTTGACCTGCAGGATGTGCAGGATGTATTTGTTTCTTGTTATTCTTTTGGATTCGATTTTCTAAAAAATAGCACACGAATACACCATGATATCTTAGCCTTTTTGGAAGACACAGATATCGGAGATTCCTACCAGCATGTCAACACACAACAAGACCTTTACTCCAATTCGGAGCTGAGAGTTATGGGAACTGTAGTCTGTTTTGAAGCCCAGTTTATATCCATATAATATCCTTTTCCTCAGTGGTTGTCAAAGAAAGCCTTAAGGCCAGGGTGCGAGGATTATGGGAAATGTAGTGAGACTAATGCCAGCAGACGATCTTACCACTCCATGATGATGAGCAGGCACTTCTTCCCATGATGCATGTTCTCATACAGGCTGAGAATGCGGACGATGCCCGGTCCCCCCGACACCCGCCAGTGCAGCTCCACCTCTCGTCTCGCCTTGGGACTGTCGTAGAGAATCTGGGAGAGAAGAGAGGGAGCACAGAATGGAAAAATGATCCCTGTGTTTTCAGTGTGTTAAGGGAATGACTGACTCAGCATACAGGTGTCCTGTGTGACAGGCCCGTCTGTTTATGACTACAGCTAAAGAGCCATGTGGGCCGGCCTGAAGCGAGGTACCCTTTAAAATCCTTAAACTTTACAACTACATCCTGGAAATTCAAACTCAATTCCAGGTATCTGGTATGACATTCAAAAGTGCCCTTGAAAAAGCAGAGACTTCTGACTGTCTTCACTGATCCCTAAAGTGTAAACTGAGTACACACACACACACACACACACACACAGTCCTGAGGACAGCCTGGGCGTACAACATGAGGGATATGCGTGAGCAGCGAGTACAGCAATGCACATAGACGCACGCATGCACACAGACACACAGACACACACACACACACACACACACACACACACACACACGCAGCAGGTGGCGGATCTCGACATAGCACACGTCTTCCATCAGGGTGTATTTTGGGATCTGACAGCGTTGGAGTGATTTGCTGTTCAAAAGGCCGAGCTAGTAACAGACCAGTGCTGCACTACACAACACAGTGATTCATGAATGTGTATAGACTCACACTATGTCTGTACTCTATAACAGGCAAATTAAATGTTCTTTTTTTTTATTAACAATACGAATAATAAAGTTTATTTATTTAGCATCTTTCAAAAACTGAGTTAAAAACTGCTTTACACAATCAAAAAGGGGTTAGAAAGGAGTAATCTCACCACACCACTTTACTTGAGAAACAATAAAGGAATTGGTTAGTTTAAAATTCAAAATGGGCATTTAAAGGTCGAATAATAGGATCAAAATAATAAAACTGGTGAAAAAGGGGTAATGAAAAATGGGTAATATTGGTAAAACACGAAAAATAAGTAAAAAATAACTAATTTGTCAGCGGTGAAATATTAGAAGCAAGAAAAATAGTTATCTAAGTTAAGTTATCTTTAAGTTAAAGTTGAGAACAAGACAGAAAATCCAAACACCACTATGAGGAACAAAACAATTGAAAACTTTATGTGTATTGTTTAAATACTAAATATGAGTTTTGAGGAGGAATTTAAAAGAAGCTACAGGTTTAACCAGGCTTTATTCAGTTATTTTCTTCTGTCATACCGCTGGTACTTTTATGAGTAGTACGCTGTGTTGAATGCTGAACTGGATGCTGCGCTGTATCTTTGTTTAGAGTATAACAAAGGAAAAACACAACTTGTGTAGTGAAACGAGTGAAGTGAATCTGAAATGTCAGTTTCACCTCTGTGGGTGGAGATGGAGTAGTTTAACATTGATGCCTATTCAGAGTACAACTGACAGTCTACAGCAGAGTACAACTGACAGTCCCAAACTGCACAGAACATTTGTGCTTCTGCTTGATAATGTGAAAGAGGAAGGCAGAGCATGTGTTGTCTTTCACAGCAGGGTGTTGAAAGTGGAAGCTGAGGATTTCCGGCGCCTATTTAACGGTTCTAATACAACTCCACAGTACACACAGTATTTCTTTTTTTTTTTCTTTTTTGCAACAGCACCCACTGAGTTGCCATGCCACGAGTTAAAACTAAACCCTTTCAGTTTGGCTCTGAGCAAAGCTGGTGGGTGAGTTAGTTTCTGTTAAATCCGGGGAACCATTTATGGCTATCCTTATGACTTTTATCAAAGTAAACAGCATGTAAGCCTCTTCTCTTAATTTCCTGTATTGAAAGATAATTGGCTATAATAAAAGAGGACTGTTTGGACTAAAAACGTATAAAACGACAAAGGAGAAGACAGAGAGAGAGAGAGAGGTAGAGACAGAGAGAGAGAGAGAGAGAGAGAGAGAGAGAGACAGAGTTAATCTTCTGATGGACTAATTTCTAATTCAAGGCGGCATTACGTGCCGTCCTCTGCAGACACCATGGGAGCTAAAAGCACACCTGTTCCCGATCCCACTCTAAACCAATCAAACATATCCTCATACTCCTCTAAACCAGGCAGATCTCTTTCCCCAGCTGCTGTGACAGACGCATCACAGACACTGATACAGGTTAAATCTGTGTCACTCTGTTTTGTCAGTGTCGCACACACAGATCTGATGTTTACGTCACCCACAAAACCCAAGGACCCAATGATACTGAAAGGGTGACTTGTTGCGTGAGTCAAAGTTCTGATATTGATCATGACGCACTGACAGGTATGTTGGTGTTGATTTGCTACTGTCCCTATCTCAGGAATCCACTGCAGGCTATGGGGAAATTTTTGTTGTTGCTGTTGAGAAGATTTTCATATAATTTCCATGTAGTTTTATACAACTGTACAGTGGAATTTTAACAAGGCTCAGGGATCATACATTAAATTCAGCAAATATAAATATAAACTCGACTTAACAAAAACAACAAATTGTGTTAGGTAGGTTTTTCATGACAGCAGAGGTATACTGTGTGTGCTAAACCTTGTCAGTAAACTCTCTAACATTAAAAACCTCATGACTGTTCCCACTAGGCAATAAACAATATATTATGTTGTATAAGGCAGAGAAACAGCAGGACTGATCCATACAGAAGCAACCCCCTGTTCTTTTGAATGTTATAAATGTCCTTAATCACAAAAGATGGATTGTTTCATAAAGAGTGAGGTTGAATAACCCAAATTTCCTGTTAGACTCATATGAGACCCTTTGGAGGCTCATTATCGCAGTACATTTCCACCATACTATAATCCAAGCAGATAATGAGCCTGAATTGCAAAAAAAAAAAAAAAAAAAAAAAAAAAAAAAAAAAAAAGCAGCATGTGAAGCTTGAGAGTGAATGGACGCTTATCAGCCAAAACCTCTCAGACTGATTAACTGCTTTCATAGCACCGGCTGCTTTGATCAAGCCTGCGTGAGCTCTGAGTGCAACTTTCACTGTAGGGCCGGGCAACAGGGACAACATTAATATTATGATAATCCTACGAATTTTGTTATTGATATATAACCATATCTGCTGAAATATGTAAAATCATATGTTAATAAATCAAATGGATGTCGACTATTAAGCATCGCTTTGATAAAACTCTTCATTGTAAATAAATATACTGAAACTCAAATTTAGAAATAATACTCCTTGGGGGCGGCCATTACAACTATGCAATAAATTAATATTAAAAAAAAAAGAATACTCCTTAATACACTGTATTTCAGATCTCATTTTGTGAAATGACTTAATTCTAATTTTCTTCTTATCTTTAATTTTGACATCAGAACTGCATATGACTCAGTATCATAACTTCTTCACAATATGACGCTATTAAAAGATTATATATGATAATATAGAAAAATTGTCTAGCCCTGTTTGTTGCAGAAAAGATCTCGCCCATACCGAGTCTGACCAAACCTCTGAGAGTCACCACCATAGTTTGGCCTCACCGGGTCGCAGAGGAAACCCAGATGTGCCACAGACATGCCAAAGGTCTGACTGCAGAAGCTGGAGGGGGAAAGTGAGGACGCACAAACAAGCAGAGGGGGAAGCTTTTGACTATGAATGGAAGCCTGTTCAGAGGCAGATGCAGCTCGTAAGCCCTGACGACCAGGCTCGGATGGAAACGCAATCCAGCCCGACTCTAAAATGGAACATTCACCTGCCAAATATGAGCTTCTAATGGCATTAACAGTTAATGTGATCGCTCAGGAGTGCCAACAGCGTGCAACACAGGGCTTTCCCAGTCAGAAAAACCCGAGTTGAGACAATCCTGATGACTGTAACTGAATTATATTAAAAGGATGGCATCCATCCAGGTCTGCTGCAAAGTGGATTAAACCTATACCCATCCATTATGTTTAGCGCTTAATTAAAAAGCAAGTGAGCTGGTCAACTCTGCCACCCCCTCAATCATTCACTCTCTATCATTTCCTCTCCCTCTCTATCTGCCTGTTTGCCTTGTGATTAAAAATGTAGGGAAAGCCATAAATTAGCAGAAGTGCCAATAGTGTAATAAAGTATTGTATGAGGGCACTGCTAGGCAACTGTGGTTTTTAATCACACTCGACAAACAGTGTCACTGACTTCAGCACAAGCCCAGCTAGAACCATCAAACACACACACACCACTGACACACCAGTAAGGACCTATAGTAGAAAAAGTCATTTTTTCTTCCACAAATCATATCTTGCGTAATATTTGTCATGCTGTTGTTGGGTGTCCCTGTAGACAAAAGGCTACTTGCGTTTCCTTTGTCAGCTCTTAAAAAATTCCCTGACATAAGCTCTTCAGAGAGCAGCGGGGGCGTTTGTCTTTTTATCAAAGGTTGTCTTGTGTGTGTGGTGGGTCCACAGTGTTTTAGCTCCTGTGGGTCACCCTGAACTGCTGCTGCTTTTCTCTAGAACAGTTCACACCAGATGAAACTGTTACGGGTGAAGTAAGCAAGTTATGTGACGGCACTGACGCATTTTTACAGCCTAATAAAGTGCAGCAGACGACACAACAGGCACTTCAACGATTTGTAAGATAACATGCTCAGGTGCCATGACTGGTCAAGATATCCACAGCATGGTCTTATAAAATCTGTACTTCCTATCAGCTTGTCCCTAATGTTAAAAAAAATCTCCAATTTCACGCAAGAAATAGCCAGAGGATTTTAAAGCTTTTTGAGCCACAAAAGATTTCGATTTTATCGTCCTCTCTGCTTTCCTCTCAAGAGTTTCCTTGGTTTCCCTTTCTGTGTCATGATGTTATCAGCCCACCCATCCCTCTTGGATTCCCATCTCTTGTTTGTGTTCCCATTTTCTACTGCTGTTTATCTCACTTTCTCATCCCCTGTCTCTCTTTCCATCCCTTAATGCCCAGGTCTACAGCTCCGGTCGTGACACTACTGCTGCCTGGTTTGGCGGCTCTGATTCAGTTGGATTACTGTAAGCTGGTAAATCTCTCTGTGTCTGTAGACTGGTGGTGACAGGTGACAGCTTGACGGCCCGTGTTTCTATGCATATGCATGTGTGTAGGTATGAGACCGGCTTGCCAGAGTTTCCACTGCTCGTAGAATTTGCTGTCACTCTCAAAATCCATGTGCCACCCTAAAGCAGCATAACGTCCTAGATAGCATATGGCTGGGTGACTGGGTGCATCGTTACTTGCATCTGATCCAATGACAGGCCCAGTCTGCCCTCCTTCCAGGAAGCCCAGTTGCAGGTGCAGATCACATTCAACAGCAAGCATGTGAGGCAGCACGAGCCAAACAGACAACATGTATGACAAGTGCAACGTGAGCAGCAGTATGCACATATAAATGCAGACCCTGGCTTAGACACATAAACACAAAAGGGATGAAAAGGGATGATGACGTCTAGAGTATGACTGCACCATCACTATAAGACAACTGTACAGGAGTCAGAAATGTGGTTGGTATATGTTGCTTTTGGCACATGCATGTCGGTAGGAGTTTGGATCTGTACCTGTGAGAGAAATCTGATAAAAGACTTCCAGTAAGTTCAAAGTTCTTGAATTTACAGTGTCCTACCTTAACCCTGCATTCAAAACTTTGATCTCAAACAGTAGGCCAAACAAGGATGTTTCCATATCCTTATAACCAGTGATGCAATGGTAAATTAAGCAAAAGGTAAACTATGACTCCCAGTGATTAAATCCATCACCAGGAAACAAATATCAATCATATTTTCAGAAAGAAATGTTATTCTTAATTAGAAGTCATTTTCCATATATTTTTCAATTGCACTCTCATCATATAACAGCTTACTTCATGTAAGAGGTGAGTAACCTCAGGTCAGGAAGGTTTAGCCTCCAGTGCCCCTGGTTATAAAACAGATATGGGCCACTTTTATCTGTCAGAGAATGATACTGTACCTTCAATGCGCACTTCTCTCCAGTCTTCTTGTTGGTGCACTCAAGAACTTTGCCATTGATTCCCAAGCCCAGAACCTGACTGGAAATCTTGTAATCGTCCGTCACTGCGTTGCGCTTTATCTCCAGTTTGGGATACGAGGGCATTGGAAAGTTCACGGACTCGGTGCCCGCGTCCTTTCTGTCAGTGGCGGTGGGAGCGGGCTGTTTGGGGAGTTCTGCCGGGGAGTCGGGCTCTGCTTCAGCTTTTGGCGCCTGCAGCGGTTTCTCCTTTTCGTTCCCATTCTGTAGCATGGTCACACCGGCTTGCTGTCCTCTGGAGAATAAATGAGTAATTCACCAATGTAATATGATGACTCCTACTGCCCGCCAGTAATTGCGCAAAGCGGAGACGTATCCTTGGCCACCGCTGCTGCGCGGCGCGTCTGGCTGACCTGGGCAGCAAAGCCCCTGTAGGACTTAACAAACTACTTCTACTGAAACTACATACAGTAACACTACGTACATTTGCTTAAATGAGAGAAAATATATTATTCATCTAAATTAGATACGCACTTGTTCTACTTATAACTACTCTACCAACTTTACCGGTCAAAATTGACGGTTTGAGGAGCTCCAAATAAATATTTCAGCATATCTGAATGGCACAAATAAATCGTATTCCAGTCGAGGGTGTCATGCTGATTGGGGAATTCTGTTGATTCCGGTGAACTCAGTTCCCGTTGATGTGGATTCGTCACTTTCCAGAGCCCTTTGCTTGTATTCACGTGGACAGTGACAGTCACTGACATGGCTTGCGTAAGCGCCACCCTCCTCCAGTTAAGTCATATTTCTCAACTGGCCGCCTGTGGCCGCCTTAAAGGAGCAGCACAGACAGTGACCTTCGCATCAGAGCCATAAACTGAGAAGTGCCAGCGATCCTGGGAGGAACTGATATTCTGATTTCTTGGCTGTAGAAAGCTGTGATGAGAGGAAAGGATGCCAGTGTTTGTAGAGCATGAGTTATGTTAGGATCCTGACAAATCATATGGACAGTTCCACAGTTCCCCAAAACTGGAGGATGGTGTGCGATCAGGCAATTTCACAAAGGCAAATAATCTTATGTACATGACAGCTTACATTACCATAAGGGCTTGTGGTAAACAAACAGTTAAAGTCACTTAAACAGTCCTTGTAGTAAACCTAAACTGTTTACTACAACATCTATTTACACTGAGCTGAGAGTGAACTGGCAACATATGTAGAGTTCACAGAGCTGAGTATATATATGTGTGTGTGTGTGTGTGTGTGTGTGTGTGTGTGTGTGACATCACTGTGGTTTGTGAAACATAGAGCTATAAAAAATAGTTATTTTGCATGTGATTTTTATTTCCATTCAATTCAATTCCACTTTCGGTCTCATCTTAAAAGAACTCCATCTAAACAGTGCAAGTACATCTTCTGGAATTTCCTGTATATGTGTGTGTGAGAGTGTGTGTGTGTGTGTGTGTGTGTGTGTGTGTTCAGTAGTCCAGTGCACAGATGAGGGCCACTCCCTGTTTGATCCAGTGTCGCTGAGTGCGATCTGTGGGCAGCTCAACAGCGATCACATAGTTGGTGGAATGGCCGGTTGTAGACAGGGTCCCTGAAAACAACATGCAGAACGGTTCATTGATCCAAATACAGAAATGTATATTGTTTATCTCTTTCCATCACACTCACTGCACTCAGTCAAGTGTTTCCAAGCAGTCTAATCTTCCAGCACAGGATGCTGGCTGTTAGCAGAGGGTGGAAAATACAGAGCTGCACTTTCTGAAGCTTTCTGAAACTGGACACTAACTAGAGTCTATTTTGGGTGAGTAATAAAACCACCTAAAAGAGACACACGCAAACTCCAGAGTGAGCACTCCTACACTCAATCATTCAGACAAACAGAAGCCATGCAAGCAAAAGAAACAGGCTGAGCCATTTCCTAAAGATGACAAAAAATATTTCATAGATCTGTGAAAAATAGTTTCTTAGTCAAGGCTAACAAATCAATTTAGTGTATAAAATGGACTGCATCTCTAGTCTACAGACCACTGAAAGCACTTTACAATGTTTGCCTCACATTCACCCACTCACCCACACACTCATATACTCATGGCAGAGGCTGCCAGGCAAGGTGCCGACCAGCTCATCAGAAGCAGTTAGTGGTTCAGTGTCTTGCTCAAGGACACTTCAACACGCTCTCTGGAGGAGCTGGGGATCAAACTAGGAACGCTATTGGACAACCACTCTATCTCCTCAGCCACACTGCCCCACAAAGACATAAGATATGTAATATTACTGTAGATGCAGGTAGTCATACTGAGGTACTGTATGTACTTACCAGCACGTGTTAGGGTCTTGTAGATGGGGCAGACATAGACCCCAGAGCACGGAGGTTTGCGGTTGGGCTTGGGGATCATCCAGATGACTGCCATCTCTGTGTAGAGCTCCTTGGGCCTGGACTCTGTGAGTTGCCCTGCCTCAGCATCCCAGCGAGCTCCTTCCAGGAACAGACCGTGGATGTAGCAGCCCATGTCTGGTCTCTGTGTTATCTCAGATGCTGATTTCGCCATTACCTGATAGAGAGAGGATTGAAAGAGAGGTTGGAAGAGACTAGAGGTTAAAGGGGATTGTGGTCATTTAAAACGTGCAACTCCAATAAGTTTAGTATACTTTGATATTCAAACAGTCAAATTAGAGTGGCTTTAGACATTAAACAGTTAACTAATTCTATAAAGTTTTATGCCTGAAAACTACGAGATATTGTCCTTTTAACTAATGAAGCAGAAGTAGAAACCTGCTGTCTGACCTCAAAGTCAAACCCAACAGTGTCGATGGAGATGACAGAGCGACGGGCAAAGTTCTGGAGGGTTCCGGTGAGAAAGGCCTGGGGGAAGAAGAAGCCGCTGATCCAGAAAACAGCCGGGATGCCATTAGAGATCCAGCTCTGTAGGAAATTGATCCTCTGAAGGAGGTCAGACACCCAGGAGGCCAGTGGCTTCAGAGATGGATATGCCTTGGGGAAGCAACGCACACAGACAGACATTATGCATTCTCAGAAAGCAGAGCAGGAAAATAACAGGGACTCAAGACAGAAATACCACCAAAAGATCATATCATGCCCCGGAAATTGGAATTACCCCAAAATGTCAAATGTCTGAGCCCCACCCCACAACTGCTTAATGAGTACAAAAATGCCTGCAACAGAGCAAGTTAACTGCATACTTTATATTCAGGAGTAAAATTCAGAGATGGCTGACACAGGATCAGCCCAACTCAAGCCAAACCCAAGTATGCTTTGGCACTAGCCAGAGACTTGCAGTCTCTGTAAGAAAAATAATACATAAATCCCCCACAAGATGGGAGAGTAATTTCTAAGTATTTTGCGGCTTTTGGTTTGTGCATGTGTGTGAGTGTCTAAGTGTGCACGTGTGTCTTGCCTTGGCCTTCCACATATCAGGTACAGTGTTGATGAACAGACTGTTGGCCATAAGCTCCAGTTCTGATGACATCACCACTAAACCCTTCAGAGCCTTCACAATGTCACTGAGACTCCGAGAGATGATCGCCAGTAACCTGTTATATCTGACAGACACACAGAGGAGAGATAAACCCATACCGGGTTTTCAGAACCAAAACAAGTACAGACATAGATCATCCGATTCCAGTACTACTTACATTACAGTCAATAACGCAACCTCGTATTGACCCATCATTAAGCTTATCAATTTTGTTTAGTTATTGATATGATCAAAATATGTACTGACCAATGTGTAATGGTTCTTAATGATTTAAAGAAAGTAATGTTAGATTATAATACCACAAGGAACCTGTCTTGAGGACCAGGGAGTCAGGTTACACAAGACCAACTGGCAGGCCATGGTTAGAGAAGCTCGCCATAGACCGTTATTAAGTTTAGAGTTAAGTTAAGTGTAGAACAAACATGGGCTGGGTAACTGAATGTTGTTAACTACTTAGCATACTAACCAATCCAAAGATCTTACATTGAAAATAACTTTTGGTCATCCTGACTGATATGCACGCAATGTTACTGTCTTATTTCATTACAATATTTACAATCATTGAAAGGGAAATTACCTGATCCAAGAGTACCATTTTTACAAGGGTGGACACTGTTTACTTGTGATCTGATGGCACACAAGCAAAACTGGCTGTATATACTTAAGGGAGAATATGCAGAAAATAAACTAGAAATAGGATTGTGTTCTCGCAAAAGTCCTGTTCACAACCTATATTTCTAACAACATTAAAGGGAAAATAAGGGAAATGACATCCCCCACGATTATGTGACATGCGGCAGCAGTGTCCAAGATATTGAGCAGGAGTGTTGCCCTGGTACCATGGTGGACCAATCAGTTTTATTTTATAAAAGCCAGATCTCAATATAAAGCGACGTCATTTTGCCCAAGGTGTATAAAAATTGAGCCAGCAGTATCTGAGACATTGCTGCTTGAAGCTTGGGATCTTTTTGGCCTGTTGGTGGTGCTGTGGTGACCCCATCTGTTGCATTTTGTAGATACTGAATATTGACGTAAAAACACATCATTCCCCAGAGGTTCATCAAATTTGTCCCAGCAGTGTCTGAGACATTGAGCACAAAGCTTATTGCCTTTGCGGCCTGATAATGGTGCTGTAGTGGGACAATCATGTTTACGTTCAAAATGCCAGACACCAGTGTCAAAATCCATCATGTCCCCAATTTTCATCCAAAACAGGCCAGCAGACGCCCAGAAAGCACCGATGATGCACAGACGGACGGAGCCCAATCCATAATCCCTTCCCTGGTCTTTGATCATGGGGGACAATTAGTTTGTTTTTTTCCTGCCTTATAGCACAAAACAACTATATCTGCAGGGAGTTCAGCTGGAAAATTACTTCATTTAAGTATTTTAAAAGCACTGGATGTTAAATCATCAGTTTTGGGACCATGTCATTTACTGATACTATCAGCATCAGATAGAGTGGGTGACACAGTGAAAGACAAGAGAGGCATGATCAGGGCATGAAACCTGTTTGTCAAACAACCAACGAATCAGTGGCAGTGATAGGAGGAAGCACAATTTTATCACAGTTTATTGGCACCCAAAGAAGCTGATAGAATGGAAAACACTGATTGTCCCTTCTGAAGCGTCTGGTTGCACTGACAGACAGACCACTGTCTGAATGTTGCATCAGGCTACTTCCTAGTTCTACTTTCAAGCCCTGATTCTGATTGCACACAGAGAGTACAGTGGTGTGTGTTGTTAAAATATTAAAGATACTTTCAGTATGTTCAGTAGTATTGTCCTATATTAGAGCACAATGTTACCTGATGACCTCCTGGATGAGCACTGTATTCATGGACTCTTCATAGAGGACGGGGTACTTTGCCATCACCTCCTGGACATTGATGGGCTCGGGGATCTTTTCAACAATGCCTGCCACCATCTCCTCTACTATCTATGTTGCAAGGAGAAATAATCCAGTCC
>OMKZ01015123.1:0-16352 GCA_900302535.1 Neoniphon sammara | reverse complement strand
GATTTCGGACTGTGCTGAACTGCGTCTTGGCAGAGGATGTTGTTAGCTGTATACAGCCATAAAAGACAATTACCGCTATAACCGTTTATGGGGTGCAAAGCGCTGCGAGGCGAGAGGACACAAAACAAGAAAGACATCGAGGGCTTCGACAGCTGAAGCCCAAAATAATGTAGTCAATGTATTTCTGTTTAGCTGAGGTATGACATGGCCGCTAATTGTATAGCCCTGTCCTCTGCAACATCTTTTGCACATAATAAAATGACAGATTTTCATAAGCCTAACAACATTCCTAAGATATTTTGAAATAATACCCAGTGCCTAATAGATTGCAATTCAAAACAATATGGCAGTATAGCAAGTTATTTCAAAAAGCTTTGAATGTACACGTCTAAGTGTGCTTTTTAAGTATAACCTCTTCCTCTTTGCGAGGCAGATTCAAGTCTGTGCATGTTGGGAACAACGTTTGGCACAGAGCAATAGAAAATATGAGGGAAGCAGCAAACCGATGTACTTTAGAGCTGTAAAGCCACAAGGTCGGCCAGAGAGAGCCACGGCTCTGTCTGATGCACCAGGCAATTACTTCTCATTATGGGTTACAGAAACGGATAGATTATTGTAGTTAGGTGGTAAGTCGGACTTTAGTCCAAGCATAGTGCTGTTGTGACGCGTTAGGGGACACAGATGGACCCAAACTTCAAAGACTCGGCCAGAGACAGTGCAATAAAACGCCTGGTCTGCTATACTGTCTGGCATTCCAGTTTAAATGGCTTTATGGCCGTCCAGACACAATTAGGCCGTTTCCAGAATGGCACCCATTTGTTTTTTCTTCTCTGCGCACGGGACAAAAGGCCCAGCGGAAATGATCGGCTTTATTGGATTCTCCCCGACGGGGACGCGCAGGACTCACGGTCATTTGGAGCGACTCTTTGTTTCTACCTGGGAACCTTCCGCCCTCTGCTCCTCTGGCCAGCCTGTCCTAAAGGGGAATGAGCAATAAAGCCAACAGCTAGTTTCAAACGCAATGGTAGGCCCATAGATGTGGACAATATCAATATACATCTGGACCGGTTTATTAAAAGCCATCAGCGCTTCTCCTGAAACCACAACGGAGCAGACATCTTCTGTGCATTTTTATTTCTTTTATTTTAATCATATGTTTTCTTCTGGGTTGCAGCAGGACGTCAAAAAAAAACTGCAGCACTGCTCCTTCCCCACCCTGCAGCTCCTACAATTCACCAGGGGGTGGCGACACTGTTCCATAACATCACCCAGACTAGTATGACTATAATACTCCTCCACAGGTTAATGAGCCTATACTAGGAAACATTCTGTAACGTTTAAAGAGTCCAGCAAAGTAATTTCACACCTTGTCTTAACAGTGTAGCAGCTCATCGTTCAGCCTGCTGCACTGCAGCGCTGAATGAAGCAGCTAACACATTTCATTACTGCTTCTGCCCTGCTTTCATGTTTCAGTTCCCCATTTCCATTCTCTCTATTTATTTATATTCTGGATTTGTTTTATGGTTTGATAGACATAAAGTATTCTGCAATAAATTAACCTGATAATTAGGTGTGTTTTCTCCTAATATATCTGCACTGATGTTTGAGCAAATTGGCCATGTCTTTGCATGTATTTAGGTATGCGGCTCGATTTTATTGTCTCAACGAAACTGTATTTTTCTTGGTCTATTTGAATGCATAATTACACAGTACACAAGGTTATTATTAACGATAGGCCTACTATTTGCGTATTAGCGGTCACAGAGAATAAAATGAAAGTAGGCGGTATTCTTCAGTTGTGTTGCTGTCTTTGTTTTTCATGTATAATCTCTTGTTCAGTTTTTGCTACAAGTGTGATTCTTACCCGTGTCTTTCTTTTGGGTTTGTATTTATTTAGACTTAAATTTATTAACGGGCCTATTTTGCATGTAGGTTACATTGTAATGCAAATTAATTTTAGCACATAAAGAATGTCACACATAGACAAAACAAGTCATCGTAAAGAAGAAAGTGGTACAATATCATATTCTGAATAAAAGAAGGTGGGTAATTACTGAATTTGGTCCAAAACAGATTGACCTAAATAAAGGTTTCCTATTTTTAGAGGCAAGGATGGCTGGCCAGCAGACAAGCAAAGACGCAAAAAAGGGAGAATACTAACGTAAACAAAAAACTCAACTAATACTACCATTAATAATAAAATGAATAAAATCGAAAGAGGATAAATCAGTGAAGATAAATTTTACCATTTCTATGTAGACTAGCTATGCAGGCCAAAATGGATAAAATGGAAATAAAACTAAGTTTTATTTCTAAACATGCAATAATAACTTTATTAACGTCTGTGTTTTAACATATTTTTATTTGCAGTGTATCTCGCTGTCACACCGCTAAAATTGAAATGTAGTTCAGAATAGTTTGGAATTATGGCGACTAAAATGTGCAGAACTTGTAAGATTTTCCTTCCGATAACATAATTGTGTTTATATGGATTGTGGACTACGGACTATTTGTGGGATATTGGTTCCAAACACTTTTGTTTATATAGTTAAGGCACAAGACTGTAATTACTCTCGATACTTTTGAAGCGTAAGTTGGGCCAACAGGATGATAAACATTTCTGTTGGTGGGGATTGACAAAGACCAATTATTGTGAAAGGGCGTAGATTATAATTCTTGTAGGTAGGTTAAAATTATATATTTTTTTTATATTTTCCCCTAAGATACATTAATTTTAAATGACATTTTGATTTTAAATTTAGACTATTTATAAATGCAGTGGTATAAGAAACTTATGATGAAGCAATAAACCTAACTTACCTCTAGGTCATTGGGATTGTATAGTTTTTTCTCTCACATTGTGTGTGTGTGTGTGTGTGTGTGTGTGTGTGTGTGTGTGTGTGTGACAAGTGTTAAACCCTCTCCGCAGTCTGCGCCATAATGAATTCTATGTCTGCCATCTGATTGGATGAGAACCGCAAGGCCTGGGTCACGTGAGTGAGTTCTTTGGTCCAGAGGAAAATGGGGTTTGGTGTAAATCTAGGGTGTATTGCTGTCATATATCACACTACCTCGTAAAAACGACACTAAGGATTCTGGGCCAACAAATCAGAGAGAAAAAATATGAGTTCTTATTATGTGGATGGTCTTTTTAGCAAATATACGGCGAGTAGTTCTCTGTTCCCAAACGCAGACCGGGCTTCTTGCACTATTGGACCCAGTGGAGAGGACTATGGCTCAGCTCGCAGTGCTGCAGCCATCGCGTATGCACCGTCCCTGTCTGGAGTTTACAACGTCAATAATGCAGTGTACCAGAGCCATCCGGTGTTTACCTCGGGCTATGGCCAGGGGCCGGACGCACACTCTCTGCATTGCAGCCCTTTCGACCAGAGCCGTCTATTCAGCGACAGCTGCGGCCAGCCGGGGCCGGGACCTATCACCTCGCCGGCGGACAAACACTACCGGATGTACCCCTGGATGAGAGCCTCAGGTATGTGCTGATATGACTCTTTACATGCTTTTTCAGTAGAAGCCTGTCAGGTCAATGCATTTAGAAAACATTGGCATACTTACATTGGCGCTTAATGGTTCAATTAATTTCGTGAAGCCATTGGTGTTGCATGGAAAGAATCGTAAAACTTTTATTGCACAAGTAATGAGTTCTGTGGCCATAAATTCATTAGGCCATCTCTTCTGTAATGTTCAGTGCGCAGAGACCTTGCCGCTGGGGGTTTTCTCTGTGCTCTTATTACTCTCCCAGCCTCTTCTCCCCTTTGTGGTTGTAAAAAAGACCAGCCTGTTGTGTAAATCAGTTCTCTTGCACTCTGCAGCTCCTTTTTTAATTGGATCTGCACGACAGTAGCTATTGGCATTTTCAGAAACCCGTTTGTATACATTGTAAGATCAATACGCAGACAATACGCAGAAACAATGTGGGCTAAAGAAGTGAAATGAATTTAGCATGCAGACACAATAAAAGCTAGACATTTCTTTTGATTTTGATGAAGAAGAAAAAGTGTGTGGGTGTAAACTAATTACTTGTGGCTCCTTTAGTGTGCAGACCATCACAGGCTTTTAATTGGAAAGGCATGTAGAGTATCAAAGGAGCCATGAGCCACAGACCCCAGCAGGACTACTTTAAATAGCTGCAGAGAAACTTTTTCCCCCCTCACTGGTGAGCGTGTATATATGTTGGGGTTGGAGGTTTAAATTTATGAAATGAACACAAAATTAATTGCTGCGCTAATTCTCACTGACACAGGAGCTACAACATGTTTTCTTCATGTTAACCACAAACGTTTATTGTCATATTGCTGCCAGTTTCATCACATTAATTAATTAAATAGAAATGCTGCATCTTTATTTTTCATACATAGAGACAAATATAATTCCCGCAGGTGAAATTAGCCAGTGCATTATGACAGTTATCATTTCCCACAGACCCGAACCGAAAGCGTGGACGGCAGACCTATTCCCGGTACCAGACCCTGGAGCTGGAGAAGGAGTTTCACTTCAACCGGTACCTGACCCGCAGGCGGAGGGTCGAGATAGCCCATGCCCTCTGCCTCTCAGAGAGACAGATCAAAATCTGGTTTCAGAACCGCAGGATGAA
Organism: Neoniphon sammara; assembly: GCA_900302535.1. Lineage (NCBI taxonomy): Eukaryota > Metazoa > Chordata > Actinopteri > Holocentriformes > Holocentridae > Neoniphon > Neoniphon sammara. The sequence goes on along the minus strand of OMKZ01015123.1, from coordinate 11,740 downwards.
GTGGAAGAAAGACCACAAGGACGAGCCGGCCTCGACCCCTGGAGACACAGACGGTGATGTGGGAACCCAAGGACGGTTCGAGGCCGGGGAGCCGGTGGCTGCAGGAGAAACGCGGAGCGCCGGTCTGGCGTCAGAGGCGTCTGCAAAGGAATGAAAGAAAGGCGCACAGACGTCTTTAAGGAAGAAAATGTTAAAGTGGCTAGGGAAATATTAAAGATGCACTCTTTTCTGTCATGCTACTTAGAGCTTTGTAACTGAAGGGATGACATTTGAAGGGAATTAAAGTGTATCTGTAGGTCTATATTGCATATTTAAATCCGGGATGGCATGAAATAAAAGTGTCCGAATGAAAGGGAAAAGTTACTACCTATCCAAAATGTAATCTTTATACAATGGTAGTCTATGGGGCTACGCGTCTTATTTAAACATTTTAATTTACTACTGAGTCAACATTCCTGAACAAAAAACTACCTAACGTTCCCCTGATATTCAATTATTGACAAATTGGATTCAATCTGAGTTAAAAATTATTATGATTGCTCTAGTCTACCTATTCAAGGAGCTTTTCTCCGCAGACGATTGTATTTCAAACGGAAACAAATACAAAATTCTGCTTGAAAGTGCCTTATTTTGAATAGCCTAATAATGAGAAGTTGCTGAGTTAAATGTCTTAGTTGTTTTGTTGCTTGTCTATTATTAAGCTAAAACGCTTGTATTTTTATTATCGTTTTCTAACTTAATTAGTCTGTTATAATGTCACTGTTAATATAATCTTGTCTACAGCTGTCTACACCCCAGAATTTAATAGAATTGTTACAACCTGAATGAACCTGTGTAGCCTACCTCAGACCCCCAGTAAGTCCAGTTGCCTAATATATTGTTTTTCAACATGAACATCCCACCGTCGTGCCGTTTTAAGTCTTAACTGTGAACTGTAAAATGATGGTTTTATTGCGTACTTCTGGTCTAGGTTTTCACGTTTCAATTTTCAAACATGCTTGTGAATGTCAAAAATAAATGCATGCACTTATATTTAGACAAGTGTTAGATTTCAGCATCAGGTAACACATTTCTCAGTGATAAATATTCTAATTGGTTTTCAAATGTGCCAATCCTGTGATATAAAGTATTTCAGTTCAGTATTAGTTTTTCATAGCGAAGTAGGTAATTTATGTGTAAATAAATACAGACAAAATCCTTAAATATCTGGAAATGTATTTTGAGGGGAAAGTGAAACGAAGACTGATATGTGCGTATGCCTAAATATGGAATAAAATAGATTGTGCCTGTCTTTTGTTTATTTGCTTTCATTGTATGAGTACATGCAATAATATAGTATGGTCTATTATGCTATTAACAGTACTACTAATATTATCTTGTTCTAAATCTCTCAGTAAGTGCCGCTCACAGGGGCCATGATTGGGTTACATGTAAGGAAACATGTTGCAATCCATTTAAGGGTTAGGTAAACAGTTGAGTTGGGGAATGTGAACTATGAGGATGCGAGATGGGGCAGGCTGCACATGAAGGAAATTACTGTTGAACTCTGCATTCCCTCTTCCCTCGGTAAGATGGCGCCTCACGGTGACCTGCCCTCTCTCTCTCTCTCTCTTTCTCTCTCTCTCTCTCTCTCTCTCTCTCTCTCTCGCTCTCTCTCTCTTTCCCTGTACCCCCCTCCCATCCCCGTTCCCCCGTCTCTCCCTCCAGCACTGGGTCATAAATCCGTTGTTGTTTATGAAAATTTACAACATAGCAATACAACTTTACGACGCGTCGTGGCTTCCCATTGGCCGCAGCTTGGTCACATGGCAAGGAGCCGTGAACATGAACTTTTTATATATAATTTCCTATAGCGGAATAGAGCAGCCTTTCATTTAACAGTCCCGGTCTTCCACACAGGCGTTTTCTCCAGCGCCCCTTTTTGGTATCCTTCAACTCTTCCTTTCATAACCTTTATTTTTGAGTTTTTTCTCTTGGTCACGCAGACGCACGGTGCGCAGTCACTTGCCTTGGGACATGACAGGAGCGTTTGGGCGCACTGGTGTCGGTGTCCTGGCATGGTTTGGCACGATGAGGGGAAGGAGCTCCCGTGCGTCACTGACCCCCAGGAGCCCCATTTCCCGTACAGGGACCCAGCTGGAGACTTTCCCCGCTTCCCACCCGGCTGCACCTGCCAACTCCCTCCCCCCATCTCCCGCGTTTAGGAGCCTCACCAGACACCTTCCAAAGGTAAGACAACCGATTCTTGTCAGTCCTCACCTATATTTTCGCCATTTAGAAATTATTTATTAAATAATACCCAAGTTTAATTCATCATCGCATTGTATCTTATCCTGCCCAAAGAGCCAGATATAAACTTGGAAGCCTGTAGAAGGAATGCATGGGCATGTTGGATATTTGCATGATTTATAATTTGAATGTCATACAGGACACGAAAATTCCAATAAATCTGAAATGGAAATATTCTTATGTGTGCGCACCAGTGCTGAATTAGATCTCCGTGCTGGCTATGGCATGCTGTCCAGACTGTATTTGTTTGTTGTTGGATTTGAATGGGGATTGGCTATCGGCTGCATAATTTCATTGGGTGGATTGTGGCCAGCAGCCACGCTCTTTGACGCCCTCCTGTGGGGAAAGTAGACGGATCGTGACTGCAGCTCTGACTGCTCCCCTTGCCCTGCTTGCAAATGTCTTACAAATTGAACCTGAGTCAAGTCGACTTCTTTTTTCCTGTATGACGGTGTGTGCTGATATTTCAGTTTTGTCAACGAATTAGACTCTATGACAACTGCATATCGGGTAACACCTCCCGTCTTCATATCTGTGCTGCATAGATGTCGGTGGCCTAAGCTTACTCTACGTTTTATGGGTTAATATGATAACAATCATGTAAAACAGCAAACAACATTTCTCCTTTATATTCAAGGCCGTTTTGTGTCCTATTCAACATTCGTGAAACAAACGTGCAATTTAAAATCTGGTGAAATGTGATTTACAACTGTGTAAGTTTGTAACTGTGTAATTCGTGAGGTGAAGTTATACTGTCACACAGTTTTAACAACCTCACAGAATGTATTGTGACAGTCAAGTGATTTGTTATAGTGCAGCAGCCTGTACTGAAAACTGAATAGCCCATCTGGTTCTGAGAGGATAGAAAATATATCAAAACTTACAAAAAAAAATCCCATGAGCTGCTCTGCAAACCAGTGGGGATTTAAATGTATTCCATATATCCATATCTGTATTTTCCATATTGCGTAAACTACATTTACGTTTTAAGTATTTTAATCCTAAATTCAGAACGTCGCAGTAGGTCTTGTTTCTCAGATTGAGATTAATGTTGAGCGTTATTTCCAGGTGTATTCATGGATATCAGGCTGAGAATTGTGATACTGCTACTCGTATTACACAAAATTACCATAACCATCCTGAATGTAGCCTAAGCAGCATGAGTGATCTTCGTCACGCTGTATTGGTGCCTGGTAATTTTTTATGAGGAGATGAAAGGAAAACATTGTGAGATTGTTTTCACTTCCCTTTGAGTTCAGTCTCTTAAGTGCTAGTGTGTGAAGGTGCCTGCAGAGTGCACTGCCCTCCTTTATTCGTGCGCCAGTGCCCCCTTGCTCCAAGCCCAGCATGTTAGATCCTATTGCGCACCCTCTACTTTCCTCTCCTTTCTATTTCTTCTTGCGTTTCTTTGCTAGGTCATGGGTGTGTCTCTAGCTCCTGGGGGAAATAATTTTCGTGGGAACTTTGTTGCCATTGGCCAGCCATAAATCAGACGTTGGAGCATGAGTATTTTAGCCAAGACGCACTCACAGCCAACTCACTCACAGCCATTCAGACTTTTAACCTGCCAGGAACGGTGAGATTGCACGGAGTGCACGGACTCAGAAAGACTGCCTTCAGATTGTGGGCCCACTACGTATAAACGTGGAAGCCCAGTATTCACGTATTCTCACATTGCACTGTCTAGGGATCTATATCACCGCAGTGGGCCCACATATCTGGAATAGAAACTGTTATCCATCTCTCTGTTTGTGTCAGGACTGGCCCTGTGCCGGGTTAGAACACTCCTCTGGGGAAATAGCATAGGGAGAAAAAAACAAAGGAGAAGCCGCTGCCTTCGAGAGATTTGGTGCCATAAAAATTCCACAAGGAGAAAGCCCAAAAAGAAGAGGGCTGGATACGGCGTCATGCCTCCATTTACAGACTTCGTGTCTCTGTTTTAGGCCGTGTCTCTCCCGTTTTCCTCAGCTCACTCTTTATTTAGCTCACAGCCTTGAAGATAATAGCTTGTATGTTTTTACACTTTTTCATACTGTATTTACAGTGTAATTTAGGCGACAATATATGCAGAGAACGGCATAACTTGTCAGGATTTATCAACATAGGCTGTGATTTCACTACAAGAGATAGGTTTACTTTTACTCTGTTATTTGTGTTATCTTTTGTAAATGACCGAGGGACAATTTTATTTATTTTTTAATTTGGCTGTATAAAAACAGCATTTTACAAAAGGGATACATGGACAGAAAATCACAGGCTATGCGCTGCCGCTTTTTGTAATGTTAAATACTTTTGGATATAGTAGCTTACAAGAAATATTATCTACATGGTTTTGTTATTTTACAAATTAGACATTTCAGTTACGCTCGTGCTTTTTCAGCATCTTTCAAGAGGCGCTTTATTTCAAGAAAGTTTTCATTTGAGTCTTTTCTTTATTTAGTAATTGCGAAGGAATCGTTTTTAAACAGTGCATAAAACGAGAGCTATCATGCCATCCTCAATTTTTGTCCATATGTCAGAAACTCTATAGAATTATAATTGTATTTGGTAAAATACTGTCTAAAAATTACGCACGAGCAACGATATGACGTGCCGTGAGTTGCAGTCTGATAGAATAAAATCGGTCGGTTAGGTGAAAACGGCTTGTAATCTCCTTGTAGTCTTTTATTTCAGCATTAGATTTTCACTAATAAATAAATTATAACGTAGATCTATGTTTGCTTGCGTTTATGTGAAAGTTATTTTTTAGAAGTGTCATAAAGGCCAGACCGTGAATAGTCCCGGTCATATTATTCGATTTTGTCTTATGCTTAGGCGGTTCTTTTACAATAACAATTATTCTTTTTTCACAAAACATTCTAACTACACAAAAACAACAAAAAGATCATCAGAAAAGGTCCGACACAGCTGTAGAACTATTTTGAATTGGTCTTTATCCTATTAGTTGCACATTTGCAGTCGTCACCAATGATAACATGCATTTATAAGAGATTCTGATCGAATTATTTCTGTACACTTGCCGAGGAAAGATTGCACCCTCAGCATGTCACTTGTTGTATTGTTTGGGAACTCATTGCTTTTTGCCGCAATGGTCGTTAACCTCTGAATGACCCCGTTTGGAGCCCACGCCTCAGAAAGCGCCGCAGACAGGCAGTGCAACAGTTGAACCAGAGGATGGCGCACCACGACAATTCAAAACACCAAACTCCTGGCTCGGAGGCTGCCCTACCCAGGCGTGCATGGATGCGCGCACCCTTCACATCCCACCCAGTATTTCCTCCGTGCACGAGTTTACCTCTGGAGGTCACCGAGCAGGATTTACGACTGGTCAACAAAAGCACGTGATTCTCCGCCGTACCCCATATTTGGGTGCCTACGTAAGAGAGAATCAAGTCCATGTCCCACTCATTTCCATAATTCATCATAAATTGTGCAAGGGTGCTATAGGACGCGCTAAACCATCAAGAGCCACAAATCAAGCACACACGTTTATTATTTTACCCCCCTAAAATAATAAAAGCAACAACAATACCTACAACGAACAACCGGTGGAATTGTCAACAAATGAGCTCCTATTTTGTGAACTCATTCTGCGGTCGCTATCCCAATGGCGCGGACTTCCAGTTACATAATTATGGAGACCATAGTTCGGCAAACGAGCAATACAGGGACTCAACAGCCATGCATTCCAGCAGGTACGGCTATGGCTACAACGGGATGGACCTCACTGTCGGACGGGCCGGTACCGGACACTTTGTGGGCAGCGAGCGGACACCGGGATACTCCCCGAGTCACTCAGCGGCGACAACGTCCTCGGTGGATCCGGTCAGGTACACTCAGTCCGCCAGCAGCACCGGGACCTCGTCTCTCTCGCCTCCACCTGACCCTCTACCGTGCTCTTCGGTCGCCAGCTCGTCTTCAGTTACCGAGTCCCAGTCTCAACACCGAGCCGTGAAAAACTCCATAACTACCCCGTGCTCAACCCCGTGCTCGAGCTCCAACGGAGGCACGCTGCTGCTGAACCGGGAGTGTGTGTCCAAAGCTTCCCCCCTCGAGGAAGAGAAGCCTGCGGGAAGCGCACCGACAACTCCCCAAAATGTCACCGACTCAACTCAGCCGCAGATATACCCGTGGATGAGAAAACTACATATAAGTCATGGTAAACTGTTTTTTTTTTTAAAATTGATCTGTGATTTGATTGGATGTTAACAGAGCTGGCAGTTTTACTGTAAGGTTAAAAAAAAATACATAAAAAATTACAGTGACCACATTGATATTTTAGAAAGTGGATCTCTTGCCACAAGCAAAACAGGCCTGAAATTGACAATTTTCTATTATATGACAATAGTAAAAGTAAGTAATTTATTTACTTTCCAATGGGGCATGTGGCACCATATGCGCCACTCGATCACCTGTTTGTAGTGTAAACTTATTGTTGTTCAGTGCTATAAAATAGGCCAAGTACAGGCGGTTTACGCTTTAATTCAGTAAGAAATTTACATGAGAAATATTTTATTTTATTTGTGTGTTGTAGCCTAATTTATTTGCCTGGATATGATCTTTCACTTAAAGTATTTCTGTCCGCAAGGTGTAGACCTATTTGATAAGTTGTCTATTTTTCATGATACTTATTCATAACGTTTCCTATTTTGTGGAATTTTCTGTGACTATTTAAAACCGATTCGTGCGTAAAGTTTTGTGGTCATTTCAGCCTGCAGAAACCATTACGTGAAATCTCAATAATTTCCAAATATGTGGTCAAAAAGTTGCTGAAATCATGGTAGACTACCCATTGTATCTCCTGTGTTTCCCCCTTCTTTATCTATATCAGATTTGTCAGGACCAGAGGGGAAAAGGGCCAGGACTGCCTACACCCGGTATCAGACCCTGGAGCTGGAGAAGGAGTTCCACTTCAACCGGTACCTGACCCGCAGGCGGAGGATCGAGATAGCCCATGCCCTCTGCCTCTCAGAGAGACAGATCAAAATCTGGTTTCAAAACCGCAGGATGAAGTGGAAGAAAGACAACAAGCTGAAGAGCATGAGCATGGCGGCAGCAGGCGGTGGAGGCTACCGGCCTTGATATTCACTTCTCTATCCAGTCCCTATAATGAGCACTATAAAAATAAAACAAAGATTGTGATATCAACTTGCCCTTCTCCCATTTCAAAAGCGCCAGAGACTTGTTACGGGCTGTGTACGGGACAGGGGACACCCAACTTAGCCTACTGTATGTCCAACTACCGGCCCCTTCAATTCCTTAATATTATTTCCTTTTTATTTACACCGTGGTATGCTTATGTGAGTAAAAAAATGCATTATGTACAGTTCTGTCTAGATTTAGAGAAAAACACATGAAAATAAATGTTTGTTTAACTTATTTCTTGTTCAGACAAAAAAAGTCAAAGCTTGAAATGTTACCTTCCGCAAATAAATCCAGTAAAAGTTGTGTGATGCACTCAGAAACAATAACAACCGAATAAATAGAGGGTTGAGGTTGAGCTGCCTTTTGTGTTTAGCCTTCGTTTTCTATGTATGTATGTATTTATTTGTTTGATGTATTGTACCAACTTGTCAGATAACTTGCTTCCTAAAGTAGAGCCAGCAAAGTAAAGCCTTGTGTGGTTATTGTGTGCGTTGTGAACACATGTATAGACAGAGGTTCCGACCCAGTCTTGTATGTACAGTAGCTGTGCCTTGTATCCTTGTTTTGCAGGAGCTGCTGTTTGCGTTGTTCACCTGGGCGCAGCATCTTAGTAAAACGTGTTTGTCTTTGTTTTCTATATCTATTTTTATGTGGAAGGTCCCACAGTGAATTCCATTGCCTATAAGTGTATAGCTCCATCGTGATAAGCTTTTTGTAAATGTTTTTAAATGACTGGAAGTCGAGAATATACTATAATGATGATGACGATGACGATGATGATAATGGCCATTATAATAAACTTTCTACTGGAACGGCAACACTGCACTGAGTCCACAGTTATTGTAAAATATTTTGAGCTTGGTTTGCGCTTTTGTCACCACTCCTACTATGGAAGTGAAGAGTTAGAGCGTTTAATGTTAAATCAAAAATGTCCCAAACATTTGGATGAACTTGTAAAAATTGAACTTGTAAACTTTAAGATTTAACCCTGTGAATTCAACAGGTAGCCTGAATGAAATGGTTTTTGTTTTACTCACCTTGCTGAGGTGCGGGGGGCTTTAAGGTCCTTGGCCACTGGCATGCTCCAGGGGCCGGCCGTCCCCTGTCCTCGGACTCCCGGGCTAATCCCAGAGAATCAGCTCGACTTTTCAAGCTGTAAACTTTATTAGAGCCGTTTCTGGCTCTCTGACATTTGGGTGCTAAATGAATGGGGGGTTTTGTCTATGAATTAGATCGTAAAAATCATCCGGAGCGCGGCCAGATAGGCTCACTGGCCATAAACGGTCACGTGGTGGCCATTAAAGTAAGTTTTATGGTTTTGGGGAGTTGACAGTATATTGCACATAACATATAATCGCACTGACGGCGAGGCTTCGTCTGACTCTCTCTTTGCAGGCAGTAAGTGTTACTTGACCGGTACAGACCGTCCCTATTGCTCAGTCTGCCTCAGGATGGACCGGACGCTCTCCAGGAGGAAGACCGCGTCTATGGGTAAGTTTCTCCAGAATAGCCGGTAGCCTGAGAACAGCCAGCCTGTGTTAAACAGCCTTATGATTGTATTCGCTCTCTCTATCCGTCCCTATTAGTCCATTACACTAATTTGTCAGTTGTGCAGTGCTGAATACTGGTCTCGGCAGATGTTGCGCAGGGTTGGGTCCGGCTCATGGCTATTTAATTGCTTCCTTCCCCGTGTAACTTGTTTCCCTCCATCTGTGGTGTAACTCATAATCCATTTTTACATGTTGGATAATTATCTCTGTGTCTGTTTCCACCCCCACAAACTCCTAGTTGTTGTAGTTTTATTACATTGGAGGATTAACAGAACATGAGCGAGAAAGTTACCAGGGTGTGTGTAGATTTCCTTGATAAAGTTGACTTGCATAAAATGCAGGCTCACAGCCGTAGCTTGTCCAGTAGGCTATTTTCTGATTCTTGTGATGTGGTTACTTTTGAAAGTTTGAGGCTCATCTCTGAAAAAGTTGCAGTTGTTGTTTTGCTCAGGGCTGCGCTCCACATGTTGGCGCCCTGTATGGCTTTAGGACAGGCTGTAAACAGTGTCAAGTAAACACAACATGGGAACAAAAAGCAGCAGGGAGACATTTGAAAAGGAATTCCGTTTTGTGTCAGCCACGTCATTTTGTGTTTTTTGTGGGGTTGAAAAGTTCAGATGACCTCTCAGAAAAAGTCACTGTCGCTTTGTGTTGACCTCTTGTCCGATCAGGGCCGAGGCGAAACCACTCATCACTGGATTCCAACTCAAAAATACCTGGGCCGAAATGAATTAAATGAATAAAACAAATGTTTCTGATTTTTTTTATTGATGCACTAGGTGCTCATCTTCTCTTGGACTGCGGAAAACAGTTTTTAATTGAAAGGAAATGTGGTTCACTGTTTTTCCTGTTCCGAAATCTGGCATATATATTCAGATAAATACGCATATTTAAAATCATTCACTGAAATAAGTGATTTGAATATTTGATTCGCATCCTTTGGTGTTGGCCACCAGTTTTCTGGCCTATAACAATTCAGTCTTTATTTGTCTGCTCTAACTTTTCAAAATGATTTTCACTCTCCGCCAGATTTGGGTAAATGTTAAATGTCGTAAATTTCTGGTGCAGAGGCCTATACAGCACACACAACAGTATATCGGTCGGCCTACGAAGCATAATCAGTTTAACCTAGACTATTTCAGAACAGGAAATTTGTTTTACTGGACTGTGTTGCAATTATTATTATCTTACCTTGTAACTTTTATTAACTTCTCTCAGCCATTTCCACCAATGCTAGAGACGGCTTTGATTTTATTTGAATTTAGGTCACCTCTGAAAATTAATCGATATTACATAGACAGACTAAATGAAATCTTTCCAGACTGATTTTGACTGTATCTACTGTATGAAGTTTGACGATTGCATTGATTGGCATTTTGCTGCATTATTCTAAACCATATTGCTGGTATCCTCCCCGGTTTATTGTTCAACAAATGTTGCTATTGTCATGTAAAGAAGTCGCCAATCCCACCAAAAGCTGATTCGTGTCCTTTTCAGCTTTGTTTAATACATATTAAAATACAAAAATGGCACAATCTATGTGGTTATTTGAATATTAAAACATTCCCTATTAAAAAAAAAAAGAAGAGAGAGAGAATATTTCGAAAGGGCCCCATGTGCGGCATACTGCCAAGCAGAGAGAGAGAAGCGCTATAGGTTCATCTGGAGGTCAGCCACAGCACCAAGATAAATCTGCATCCTCTCAGAGCCACCAGCAGAGCTCGCTTTAGGCCAAGTTCACTGTCACCCTGCGTATAGGAGAGAGGAAAACCACTCACACAACCACAACATCACGCACACACGCGTTCACGTTAATGACACATTTACTTGGCGTTGCCTATAAGCATAATGTGAATAAATGAATTTACTGTGGTACGGAGAGCCTGTGGTAGCATCCTGCACTGGGAGAACAGCTAGGCAATGAGGAGAGGGGGGAGTCCAACTTAAAGTGTCGCCTCTAACAAAGACTTTTTGGCTGCTTTAGTTGATCTAACGCTAATGAATGATTTGCATATTTTACGGCCCTATTAGTCATGAGTTAGGAGCTTTTGGATTGATCTTTTCGCTCCCTCGTTGGGAAACTCGCGTAAGCTACAATTGCATTTTAGTTCGACTACTGGCATCTTCTCTAATTATGATATTTGCGAAAATGATCATTATAATGGCAAGAGATACGGATTGTTAAAATCAATTTTTCGTTCCAAGAGGCAGATACCTCACTGGGCTGGGACTGATGAGACCGAGATAGCGGGAGAAGAGGAGGAAAAATTGGGGTCAAAAGTTTACGCACTGAACAAGTCTCCGTCATCTGTTCACTCGGAGCTTGATGCCAGCCTTATAATAGCGATCTTGACTCTCCACACAAAAGACAGAATAGCTTTGAATTACATATGTTGCACGGTGCACTCCAGGTGAACCCTGGAAGCGCGGTGACCCCGCGTTAGGGACCGGGGGAGGGGACCCCCCACCCGTCCCCAGCCACAAGATTGAGTGGCTGGCGTTTTATTAGGGCGGTTGATTGGTGAATTTCCTTTGAATAAATTGCATTTGATATGTTTAGGGACGAGGGCAAAATTTGCATTTTCAGGATTGATACTCTCGACCCGGTCACAGGGTAATGGGAAGGCCCACAGCCCCCAAATTGAGCCCCCGGACCCCTTAAAAAACATTTAGCCCCTCTCTTCCTGATCAGCTGAAAAGAGAGCTTTTAGAACAAATAAAAAATGGCACAAAAAATCGCTCAACTTAAGAGAAAG
>OMKZ01015122.1:0-17843 GCA_900302535.1 Neoniphon sammara | reverse complement strand
AACCAGCAGAGGACAGTAGAGGGATCATTGCTTCCTGGACTTCAGCGCTGACTTGAAGGCCGGGTTTGACCCCTTGGTGAAGACACACACACACACACACAGTTGAAGTAAAATAAGACCTTTGTATGTGTGCTTCTGAATATGGCATGCATAAATAATAAATTAATGTAATTTATCAGGTTATTAGCTATGTCTCTATTTTACTAGGCTGAGCAATTCTATTCTATTGTATTCTATTCTATTACCTGGTAGGCCCATGCTGGCCCAGTCCATGGTCTCACTAAGGAAGCTGCGTAGACGGTTCTGGGTGTCACTGCTAGTCTTCATGTTGTCAGGAAGGTCCCCATCACTAAGTGCATCTACTACGCTGTCAAATTCATCCAGATAATCTTCACTGGTGTCCCCTCTGTCCAGAGAGGAGGCGGAGGACAAGGACATGTCCTCCAGGGCCTCCCCCACTGCCAGGCCAGAGTTCTCCAGAAGTAAACCTCCTCCTCCTCCTCCCCCAGAGCTTCCATCACTGTCACTGCGGGAGTCTGTTTTCTCAGTCTCACCTGTGGGCTCGATGTCTATTGTTACCCCTTGTATCCTTCCACATTCAGGAGCAGTTGAAGGTCTGACATCTCCCTTCACTCGACCTGTGAAAAGAGGCTTCTGCTGCTTGGCCTGCCCGGGTCGGGCCAACCTATAACCTAGAGACCCACCACTGCTGCCCGATGGCTTGCCCAGCACACAGCTGGGGAGTAGGGGCTTCCTCAGAGCACTTGGGGTGGTGGGTGTCGGGGTAGTGGAGAGGGAGGACAGGGAGGCAGCTGGGGAAGATCTGCTGTACTGAAGCCCTCCAAGCCCTCCACCTAGGCCTCCTACACCTCCAAGGCTCCCACTCAAGCCTCCTAGCCCTAGGCCCACTCTCCCATTGCTCAACTGGGGGGGTTTGAGGAAGCTGCTCCGGGGCGGCTTGAGCTGAGTGTTGGCCAGGGGCTTGGCCAGCTCCACAGCCCGATTGAAAGAGAAGGACCGTGTCATGGGCTGGCTGGTGGGCGAGGGAATCTGCTTGAAGTGGGTGAAGCTGTTTGAACGCACCATGTTGTCCAGTGCCAGGGTCTTCAGGCTGTCGCTGGACTGGGACAGGCTGTCTTGTGAACTACTACGGGGAGAGCCTGAGCTGGTCCTTGGGCGCACAAGGCGGGACTCTGAACCAGATAGCGACCCGGGCCGAGTGGGAACACTCGAGCCATTCTGGCCCACTTTAGGACCACCATTCAGTGGGCTCTGGCCCAGCTTGGTACCTGCTTTGGGACTTGTCTTAGAGGCCTGCTTGGGGATGGCCTTGGGGCTAGAGACAGACACCACTGAAGAACCTGATCTCCGCATCTTGGGAGTCCCTTGGGAAGCATTCTTAACCTCCTTCCCCATTGAGGGGAGTGAAGTCTGAGCCTTGTCATTGCAATCTCCGTTCTCAGGGCTGACGGGGGTGGTAGCAGCACCCACACCTTCTCTCTTCCATTTCAGTGAAAATGGAGAGGTGTGGACCATCCCATTTGGACGTGTTCCCGGGGGGGTGGTCTTGCCCTCCTGCGTAGGGGTAGTGGGCTGTGGGGAACCATTGGGCAGGGGGCTAGAGCCACCAGTCGAGGAGCGGCCACCGAATTTAGGCAGTCTGGATACCATGGCAGACCTGATGGGTGCCTTTTCTTCCATTAGACGCCAGCAATGGCATTGAGAGGCATGGAATCACACAGAACTGAGGAAAAAGAGAAAAAGAGAGAGAGAAAGGATTTGGCTTGAGTGTAAAACATGATTCGACTTGAAAAACCAACAACCCATTTGACATTTCATGCTTTAGATCTATATTTTTGTTCATGCTAATTCAATTCCTTTTTTCCTAATAGACAAAATGCAGTGTGATTGTAAGAGAAGGTTCGGAGATTTGTTAATTGTCTTTTAAAACCGTTCTTTGATGCTAACAATTCACAAGTTGCTTTTCTAATGTCACCTAAAGCTGTGGGTATCAAAGAAAACAAATGAAACCATTATTACACTTCATCTTCAGCATACCGTGTCTGAGTAACAGTCAGCTTATCTTTAAATGAGAAGTAATGTTCCTGGCTTCCACACAAAGCAAGAAAATCTGAACCACTCTTCACTTATCTTCTAAAGAACACTAGTTTAGTTGTTCTTTCCATCTATCATGTTTCTTCTTGTGTTATAATAAAAACAGTTTGCTAAGCCTTAATGAAAATGCATTCTGATACCAGTGCAGGTCTCTTTGCAACAGAATTTTAACAATGATGCTGACTATTGTCTAATCCCTTTTCAAAATTATTCTAGCCATGATCTTAAAATGAGCTGAGTCACTTGTGTGATGAGTGATGCTCTTTTTTTGTCCAGATGGAAAATGCACGAATATGAAGTCCACTACAGGTCAGGTGGAAGCAGACAGTAGAGTGCAGTCTAGAAACACACATTACCAAAGGCAGTCAGACACACACTTGTGCACATGAAGGCATGTTCACATGCACTAAGCCCTCTAAGACCTCTACTGTAATGCCAACAGTAATGATATTAAGGGTAGCCCTGTCCTCTTGCTGTGGATGCATGTCTGTCTTCTTATGAAGGTCACTGGAGGTGAGGTGTGCAGGGGATTTATCCAGAAGGCTTATTGGACAACTTGGGACTTTGTCATGACAAGTCAGAAAAAATAAAGGTGTTCCACAAACAGAAGTGTTAAAAATCTTTGTTCTACTTTAACTACGTCAGCTTAAAACGCATTCTTTTTTGTAATCACCCCAAATTAAAGTGGGGGTAGGCAGAAACAAAGAAGAAGATTATGGACTAGTGGGCTCAGAGCTTTTCAAAGAGCTTCACATGTGACCTGTGGTTGGCATGGGTTTTGGAGGGTATGGCGCCAACATGCCTGTCCAAGAAAAGGACAGGCAAACCGATGGACAGCGCCTGGGGGAAAGGACGACACCGGTGCCGGGAAGGCAGCCAGCATGCTGTGAATAGTGAATGGACGACGTAGGGGGCGTTAAGCCATTGGAGAGACAACACAAGGCTGCTTCCATTCACTAACCGTCAGATCATTTGATTCCCATGTGTAAATAGACTGTTGGTGAACCTGCATGTTACATCCACTTGGATAGTGCAGAAAGGTTATGAATTGAAAAAGGAGTTTGAGAGATCCAGATGGCCGGCGAGGTTAGCAGAAGCTTCTGTACAGGGAAAAATGGTGACAATGGAAAAAAACATTGCAGAGTATTGACCTGGACATAGCAGGAAATATGTTTATGATGCAATTTTCTCAACTTTAAGCATAAGTTAAGTATAGAGAGCAATTCACAAATAATAATTAACCTTTAAGCCCAGTCTATATTAAAGGAGCAATTATTCCTCTATGTGTTGTTCTTCCCAAACTGGCACAAAGACAGACAGGCTGACACTGGAGCAATAATCTACACAACTTTGGGGGTGGGGGAAGGATGGTTCACTACAATTTGGGTCTCCTATAGTGGAATCTTTGTACCACACCCTGGCCCACATTCCTCATTTACAGACACGTGTATGTGTGTACAGACACACACACACACACACACACACACACACACACACACACACACACTACCACAATCAAAGAAACACACTCCCCCCTGCCCTACCAGTGCTTTGCTATGCCATCCTCATTCTCCTTCACAAAAACACACATACATTCATGCACGCAAAAACACACACAAATTAAGGTCAGCCAGTGTAGACAAGGGAGCTAAAGCCTCTTTACGCATGGAGGGTGGGAGGGTGTGTGCGTGTAGGTCAGTGTGGATGTCTCTGTGTGTTGGATGGGTAGATTAGGGGGTTTTCTTCTCTACTGTCAAAGCCCCCCAGGATCACCCAAGTTCCATTCATATGCAGTGTGACACATCACTATCACATAGCAGCAAATCCACACACTGCTGTGGCAAATGTCTTCCCATCTGGGTCATCTCACTAATTACCCAACCATTGAAAGATTTATGTATTGCTGTTGCCATTGTTTAATTTATTTTTTATTTATTTTAGTAACAATCATATAAACACAAATGCATAGCTGGTATTCTTGTCATCTGGTAATTTCTGTCATAACAATTCTGGTGATGCATCTAAGCAAAACAGACAATGTTTCAGTGTAATCACTGAAAATTTGGAGTTCAGAGTCACATGGTGTAATGCTGTGTGACACTTTTCAGTGGAGCTGCAAATATAGAGAGGAAAGTCCAGGGCATGTTGGATTATTAAGCGCTTAAAATGTCACAGTAAGTCTAGGAAGATCATGAAAGAGCAGATAAAAACAAAACTGAATGCCAGATCGCTAGATTTTATTATATGTAATTAGATTTGAATGTATTAAACACAGCCTAATATTTCATTCATCATTTCAAGACACACCTCAGCTCACTCCACAGCAAAGCAACGTGCCTTGGCACACTGGCTGAGATCTACTGAATTACTACAACCACATTTTTGCCACTGGCAAATCAGTAGCCCAAGCACAATCACTGCCAATGCCACATCATCTTTGGCCTACATTCAGTCAGAGACTGGCACAAACAGACTGGCCAACAGAATAAACCCCTAATAAAAAAAAAAACAAACAAACAAAGGCAGTTAGGTAAAACATCCAAACTGACTGACACACTTTCAGAGTTAGGCCAGTAAACCGCATGCCATCTGTCAACCGTTCATATCTAAAGGCCTGCCCCTCCCCCCAGAGTAAAGCGCTGTAAATAAACATCCCTGAGCATCTCTGGCTGCCAGTGCTTGGCCTATGCTACATCCAGCATTAACCAAGACCAGCTCGCCTTGGTTAATGCTGGGTAACTATGCCTCGGTGGGGGAGGATCAAATACTGTGAAAAAAACAATCTAGGTTCCAACTAAAATCACGGTAATCATCACTTTACTTTGTCAACATACACAATGTAAAGTGAAGAACCAACTTCTGCCACAGATATGTCAAATTATTTGGGTTGTAATAACAAGAGAAAAAGGAACCAATTATAATGGGCTATGTGATATAAAAGGCTACGTGATGAGACCAGTAAGTAAACCACAGTTCATTGTCTCTTTGTTTTATCCCTATTTAAGAGGGAGAAAATGTATCTTCATTTTCTGAAGTGAAATCTGCAATGCACAAAAAAGAATTCTAGCTCACTGTCCCAATACTTTGGTTTTTGGACCACATTAGAATGACTTTGTCCAATTAATTAACTGAACACCCACTAGTTTGGTATGGCACAGTATTCAAGGGGAACTGGTAGACTTTCACTATTCCTTACATTTTAGCACCCACTCCTCTTTCATTTCACATCATCCAAAGCGTGTGGTCTCTCTGTGGCTTCACTTCCCATCAGGAGAGAGAGAAGGGAAAACATTAAGACAGGGAGACAGCAAGAGAGAGAGGGAGAGAGAGAACAAGAGGACTCCAGGCAGATCATCCCATGGAGAGATACTCTATTAGACCTGCAGCTGCAGCATCTCAGCACCCATCTCCGTATGTGAAACGAACAGGGAAGGGAGATGACAACTTTTCTTACTCGACTATCTACAGGGAATGAGAGGTTTCTGTCTGCTTGCCAGCGAGGCTTTCCGGCCTTACTTCATTTCCGACCCAGAGGACCGCCAGTGAGAAAGCACCTGGCAGAGACACAGGAAGGCTAAAAAAAAAAGGGATCAGCAAGAATGAGGTCATTCATCTCTCTTCTGGCAAAGCTTTTACTCTAACTGATGCACGTGCATGCACGCACACGCAAACACACACACATAAATGCTACCAACCACCCCCCACCCCACCCCTGATACTACATTGTGGCATTCTTCAGGAGCAACAGGATGGATGCAGATAGTCTGTGACAGGCTGAGGGCTTTGATATATTGGGTCAGTGGGTCTACGCATGAGTGGAGGACTTCTACTACATAATAAATCCCCATTCTGACTGGCTAGCCCCCATAGGCAGTCAGTCCCCATCTCCCAATGCTCATACCTCCCTATCACTTCAGCCATTCTTCCTTCCTTCCTTACCTTTCCTTGACTTGATTTCAAAGTTTGTGAAGGGGAGGATTTCATTTGACTTCATTCAGACTGTGGGAATCCCTGAGAGGGATACAGTGAGGGGGGAGGTGGGGGAGGACATAAACTTTCCAGTGAGACTGATACACATTTCCTGATCCAGCGTTCTTGTAAACAACAGACAATTCTCTAGTTCTTTCATCTGAAGTTTACTGCCGATATTTTCATGTCCACACACCAACATACCCAATGGATTTCTCAGTAAGGGAAGTTAAAGTGAGGGAAATGTGGAGGTAGAGAGAGAAAAGGGGGGCAGATGCAGAGAGGGAGAGTGTTGAAACACGGTTGTCTCTTTTCTGGAACTGATTGCTTCTTGGCACGACGTACATGGCAGTTGCAGCTCGCATCCCCACCTCCCCTCCCTCTCTCCATCTTCCTGTCCATCTCCATCTGCTCCTCCCCCCAATGCGGTCTCCGTAAATCTGTCTTTCGAGCTGCAGAACTAATCAATTATATGGATCAATAATTATATAACCCATGTCAGCAGGGTCCAGTATGGCATCCATCTGGCTCTGCCTCTCAGACACAAGGCCATCATCCAATCTGCTCACTTTAATGGAAATATACCACCCAGGACGCCCACACCCACTATCCCAGAACTATCAGCTTCCCTCTTGTCTCTGTCAGTAATGTGGTTAAACAACTCCAGAAATGGGAGTCTGTGATAGCCAACCACAGTATAGACCCAGGGAAATGTAGCATATAATGCATGTGCATTAAAATCATCTGATCTGAGGAAGGATAAAGAGCATCATCTGACAATCAAACACAGCTGAAATGACAATCTCACCTCATGCAGAGTCGATACCAAAGTGCAGACTCATTCACATGCAGTCACTGAATCCTTTGAACTCCACTGCAAAAGAGTAATAATAACTGGGGGGATCATCTCTGGGCAGGACAGTAGTGGGCCACAGCTCTCTCTTCCTGTGGGAATTAACAGGCTGCCATTAGATGAGGCTAATTGAATGAGGCAGGGTTGAGAGAAAAACTGATACTAGGCTAATGTCTATTGAGTGAAACCAATACTGAAGTGAGCTGAGCTAAGTGATGCTAATCCAATGAGAAACCATGAAAGGCTAGCTGTATACTAACTGATGTAAATCAAATGGCCAAGAGAGCAAAAGAGAGAGACAGGGAGGAAGAGAAAGAGTGGAAAGAAATGGAGAGAGAGAAGGTGTTGCAAGCTGCTACATTAAGGACGGACCATGCTGCATTGCACGTGGCACTTCATCTGACCATGACAAGCACAGGTACAGACATACACAAACACATCATCATCCGATATCTCAGCAGGATTCAAGGTATAAAAACCTTTTTTTTGGTATATTTGTGATGTGTAAACTACCGTGTAAACACAAGATATAAAATATTACCTTCACACAGTGTAATAAGGCTGACCCACAGATTTGTCCAGTCACTCTTCCCAGAATCATTCCTAAGAGGTCGCTAAGCCCTGCCAAGTCATTCTGCACTCTGTTTCCTCCATCAGCTGAACTGAAAGTAACGTAGCACCCAGTGGAGAGCAAGAGCACAGGAACAGGAAGAAGCTTCTCAGAGGTTGGGCTGTCTGCACCCTGCCTCTGTGTGTGCACGCGTATCTGTGTGTGAGTGTGTGTGTGTGAGGTGATGTGTGCGTGCGTGTGTGTGTGTGTGTCAGTGGGTGGGGAGAACAGCGCTTTTATGGGTGCGTTTAATATTTGATAGGGCATCTTTTTAAGAGCCCCACCCATTGTGCTGCAAGGAGAGGAGACGATAGGAGCAACAATCTAGCCCAGTTTTCCAAAACCAAACACACTAGATTTATGATCGTCCCTCAGCTTATGATGGGGGAAAGATATGGAAAGATGTTTTGTAAGAAATAAGCCCAAAATCAATGAAAGTCAAAACGACAGAAAAGGCAACCAATTTCCAGCGCAAGAGATTACATACAGCATGAAAAGCCAGATAAGACTAGGCCACATAATCCTACCGACCCAGGAAAACTTATCAAAAAGCTAAAGTAGCAATTCTCAGTGTGCATGCAGCCCCACGATATCACAGAATCAACAAGCAGGGATAAGAAACGAAAAAGATCCTGCCTACCAGTCAGCCACACTCGAAAAGTGACAACAGAAAGGGGGATTTGTTGTGGTTCCCGTAAAGATGCAGCATGAATTGAACTTCCCCTCCTCGTTTCATGGTTGGCAGCGTACTGGTTTCACTCAGTCAGCCGTTCCCTGTGAAGTGCCAACCATAAAACCATACGAGCACTGCCAGTTCCTCAATATCTCCTGTTTACAAGTGTCTGTGATGTCATCCAGCTCGGTAAATCACACAGCATGGCGCTTGATGCAAACCACATCAACAGTCTTAATAATAGACCAAGACAGTTTGTTCCGCAATCTTACACAGACTAGTTGTGCTTTTATGACATTTTCATGGGATTCACCAACTGATCAGCTACAATGAAAAGCATGTTTTGGGGCGCTCTGTGGCTTACTGTGTGTTCCACATATTTTTACCTTTGCTGTATGTCATCTCCACTCTTCCCTGTCTTTCTCTACTGTCACTGCTGAATAAGGAAGAAATACAAAAAATAAAAAATAAAAATCACATTTTGGGAAATGAATGCATGAGTAAAAGGACGGAAGGAAGGAACAAGGAAGGAAAACAAAGAAAGAAAGAAAGAAAGAAAGAAACGGACTTTCAAAATAGGACATGCAGAGTCTATGATTTTATCCTAATAACATTCCAATTGTGTTGTTGTGCTATTTTAATTGTAATTCATCAAATTCATCAAAACTGATGAATTCAAATAATTTTTGTCCTTGTTAAAAAGTTAAATGAGAAAGCAGGACAGTCAGTTACAGTTTTATCGCTAACCAATACTACTTCAAGCCTGTCCAATGAGTGTCCTGAAAATGAGTTATTTACTGAAGAGAGTCACTGCTACAAAAACCCTCTAATAGTCCTAATCCATCCACTCTGATTCATCCATTAGGACAATTCTGCTACTTTTCTTCTATGAGGTGTGGTCCCATGTAATTGCCTGATGATGAATAAATCCAATTTGGTTCATTGCTGTAGCAGCCCAGATGTCTAAGTCCCATCATTCTAATCACATTTTTCCCAACACTGTTTCTCTCTCCACACCTCTCTCTCACTTTCTCACACACACACACACACATACACTGTGTGTGTTTCTGGGTGTGTGTGTAATACATGCACAGACAGACATGTCAGGGTCTGCTCTCTCTCCAGTATGTGACCTTGACGTGAACCACACCGTGAGAGGACTGCAGTGTGCTTGACAGCCCCATTTAATTCTCACCTTCTGATTGGCCACAAGGGGTGGGAAGGCTGATAAGTGTCGCCTGGCAACAACGGAGGTGTCAATCACTGTCAGTAAGGTCATTAGTGGTGTTTATGTAGATGGGAGTCGGAGGCAGTGATGACAGTAGCCCAAGGCTTACTTTTCTGCTCCTACTGAGGTATAGTGGTACTTCATTTAAACCAAAGAACATCAAATAATTGATTGTTTAGTCTGGTTTAGTTTGACAACGGCATTCTTAAGATTTGGGCAAAAACATGGCTCACCTGCGCTCAGTGCAATGGCTAACACCTGTTGGTAGCCTATAGAAGGTATCTCCAACTGTTAACACAATACACTGTGTTTTTCAGGTACAAATATGCTGGTCAAGGGATGAGAACACACACATCCCTGAACATCCAAACCATCCAAGTGTCCCTGTTAAACTGCTCACACTGGTGGTCCATGCTTACATATAGTGATATAGTGATCAACTTACGCATAGTGATCATATGTGACTAGCTCCATCCAAGGATGGCTGACCTTTTAGTGTTATAAATGTTATTAGCAATTTTTATCACGTGGCCTCTGGCATGAGAAATTTAAATCATTTTTAAAATGAATATCATTATGTAAATGTAACTGGCATAGCCATGATTTATTCTGGAAACAGTTTCAGATGAGTAGCTACATATTCATCCACTGTTCAAGTGATTTTTAGCAGTACACATCCTATCAAGTACCTTAACCATGCTGACTTCCTACGCAAAGGTCACACTCTATGTGTCATGGGAAAAGAGACCTTAGAACAAGACAGATAGTTTGAGATAGTCTGAGATAATGCTGGTTGTCAGCTATCACTCAGAGCAATGTATGCTACAGAGTTTTTACAGAGTATTAGAATGATCAAACTAACAAGGACACAGATGATTTTGGCATCACTGAACGGCAACATGAATCAGTCTCCCATTAGTATGTGTATTCTGTGTATTCTTTTAACGTATGAGTAAGATTAAAAGGATGGATCATTTTTTTTGACTATTGCTATTTTGACTAGTTACTTTTCATTATTACTCATTTCCTACCCTCTTTCTGACTCTTTTGTTCTCTCTTTTTCATCTCTCGCACTCTGCAAAATCAACATAAAAATATAACATCATCACTTTAAAAACTTACAAGAAATCTTTAAAACAAGAAATGCTTAGAAGTACTGACCACTGTATGGGTTGAATGAGTGTTCAGTGAGCTGCCTGAATAGCTCACCTTCTTTGTGTTTAATGATATACAATATACGGCACTGACAAGGAATAACAACTCATGGATGAACGTCACTTCACCAAAGATTTGCAAGAGTGAGACAGAAATACTGAATGACTTTCTAACATTGCTACTTTGAGAACTGTACTGAAATGCACTGAAAAATATGAAAATATATAGTATGGTAAGGTGCAAAATTAAATGAAAGTAAATAATTTTGCTATCGCCTAATCAGGCAGCCCTATATCCACAACCTACCATAATATCCAATGGCATCATAATCTAGCCTACCAGTCAGCCAGCACATAAAGAGATCAGAAATAGACATGTAATATGAATCCCAGGAATTCAACTCCACCCTATCACTGGGCAAACGGATGTCCAATATTATTTTTCTAAAGCCATATCTGCATTACGAAATTACCAGGAAATTATCTCTCTAAAATCATATCAGCGGTACACAGGAAGGAAGCTATAATACAGATGTGAAAGTGTGTTTTATGATGTGTTAACAAGATCAGCTCATCTCTCCCTACACCATTACAGTCTGCTTCGAAAATGATCTACAAAGACAGTCTACTTTACGTTATGTGAATTTCTTAATGAGAATATAAAAAGCCCTGGAGAAAATATACAGGAATAACAAACCATACAGAGCTATGATTAAATACTGGACTGTGTTGGGTTAACTTGTGTGGAAAAAATGTGATACAGAACATTGAACTACTGTAAACTGTTTACTTCCTTCTCAGAAACTCAAGAAGTCAAGGCACACGTACATGATTTGCACGGCACTTACAGCAGCTTGAAGGACATATCCTGATTCAGCATGTTTGCTACAAACGTGCTGAACTCACAAACACACACACCAACGTGGCACACACACACTTACAAAAAACTATGTTCATACAGTAACAATCACTCAAGTTCACATGCAGAGTTCATGGTCATTTCAGCTACAGCCAGTCTCCACCCAGCTTTTCTTTGATAACACAACAATGACATCACTCTCTTCAATAAAAGGCCTCTCTTCACATTGACTCAGTGAATTCATTTACCACACCTCAAGCTTATCTTTGTGTTGTTCACTCAGCATATGTTTTGATGTAACCCTACTAGCTGTAACTGATTCCTCATCATCATGGGTCATGAAATTAAATGCTGTCCAATCATAACAGGGGGGAGCTGTAGCTTGAAGCTAATGCACTTAATGGCGTCCACCACAGAGCCTTGATTAAGGCCCTGAGCACATTTTTAAATAGTAGTCTTTAAATAGATGTTGCTCCCTATGGATTCCTCCACTGTGAATGAACAATGCAATGCTATTTACTCAACTTCCTCACTTCCCAACTTCCCTCTTTTCATGTGCCTCCTTCCTTTCCATTCATTCTATTACTTCTCTATCTCTCCCCCCTCTTCTCATGATTTCCTTAGACAGCATATCTTTGCACAGTAACCGACAGTCACACACGGGTCAAAGGAGAACAGCGCATCTTAACATCAAATCTGGAAACGGTTAGCTGCAATCAAATACCATGACACTTATCGCTTTATCATTTTACAGGGTTCCATTTTCATCGAATCCAGCTTGAGTTCTTAGGTCATCTGATAGTAATGAAAGAAGATGGAGACCTATTCAGGAGATTGACAGCGGCAATGGGAATTTCTACTCTATTCATCTTGGGAGCCTTCTGGGCCAAACTGGCTACTAAGCATCACCAGACTGGGTGTGACTCTTATGTGGTGAGAAGATATTCCTTTGCTGTGGAAATTGCTTTGAAAACAGCAGACAGCACAATGAAGTCCTTTATTTGGTGATGTCAGATGCTGTTGTAGTTGAGCCTGCTATGCAAACTGGCTATTTGAATACCAACTCCATGACTGTGGCGACGGTGGCCGGATGGACTGACGGTTGGGACAGCCTTTGTTTTTGCACTTAAGTAGGACACGGCAGTGGTTTCAAATGTCATCAGAGGCTCAAAACATTTTGGAATCACAGTGTATTATTCCATAAGACAGGGAGATAATACCCAAAAAGATTTCTGGGTGGTGTGGAAGTTTAAGAGTGGTATTGATATGGAAATACTCACAGACTTATTGAACAAAAGAGATTAGGTGCCAGATGAATCCGGAACAGTAACAGCAGAACAAAACTACTCATTTGAAAAACAGAGACATGCTGACATTCACACCTTCCAACATCTCATCATGACTGAGAATAACAGCAATGGTGACTGAGAATGACTCAGCACTTCGTGCAGAGATCCTGAAGGCACACTTTCCCCCTAAAGAAGCAGTACACACACTCTTACACATTCACTCAAAGTACATTCTCAATGTCTAATCCCAAGATACATATAAAGACCCTATAGAATATCACATGACTCAAAGGCTTGGGGGATTACTGAATGAGCCTTCACGGAGGTTCTAAGGATGATGTCCCCTGGGGCCTGGTACGCTACGACCTCACTGCAGTTACCTGATGCTAATGGAAAACACAAGGAAACAGGATGAAGCAGGGCTGCATATGCCTCTCATGTAAATAGATATGAGTCACAATGGCAGCTGACATGCTGGCAAAGCACAGACAACCGGCGAGGCCGAGGCCTATAGGCTACATCTTCCTGCTCTAAAGTTAGGAACGGTATGGTAACTACTTTAAACATATAGGCTACAGTCATTAAAAGTATTACAATGGGAACAAAAGGGCCTCTGAAATAACTGGTTCTTATCACTCTTATATACAAAATCGTATTTCACGTGTCACCTCAGTCAAGCACATTATCATGCTCCAGCAACACTGTGGATTGTCTTGTTACACAAAATGAAGATAAAGTTGTAACTAGAATAAAACCTCCACAGATTTCGGACAATTCAGAACCCATTCACACACAGTCTTAACAATGAATGCCATCATTGAGACGATGATTCAAAATTGCACACATCTGCTGCTCCCAATCAACCTGCATTGTGTTTATAATGACACCTGTGCAAACAAGCTATTCATCCCACTAGAACAGAGGGGTGCTTGTGCTGCCGACTGAACCAAAACACTCTCAAACACTCAACCCATTCAGTATTTTAAATATTACTGCTTTCTCATCAAAGTAAAAGCAGAAAATAAATTGTGAATTAAATATGCTGTCCACAATTTTTTACAGTGTTTAAACCTGGAAAGCACTGCTGCCAGGGATGAAGGATTCATTCCCACTCTATCTACTCATTTTAAAGTGCAAGTGTTCACCAAATGGTTTAGATTGTGGCTATACGGCTCAATGAGTAGAGCATGGCACTAACAATGAATACAAACTGTTCTAGTAAATTATAAAAAGTAGAGCATGGTACTAACAATGAACGCAAACTGTTTTAGTAAATCTTCTAAAATGTTGTCTTTATGGTGGAAATTCTAAGGGGGGTAAACCCTCTTTTCAAAAATTCAAGTTTGACGATTTATTGAAAGCATTTCAAAGTCACTCACATTTTCCACATGCCAGAGCATCTGAGGCCCTGTGTGTCTGCACGCCACTACACACACAACCATTCCCTGCCCTTAAAAATCTGCAGTCTTACCAAGGGAAGGATAAAACTGATAAGCATGGCTAAGTATAGCTCTAATCATAGGCCACATACAGAGAGAAAGTGCCGCCTGACAGAGCAAGGAGGATCAGACAAAAGTCAGAGTCACATCAACCCCCAGGGCCCAAAACACACCACCACAACATGCACACACTCTGACATGCACAAAACCATGACCTCAATGCAGCATCCTGAATGACCTCATCTCTGGCTCTTGTAATTAGTCTATTTGACCACTCTCATTGATTTTAAACTATAGTCAGCAGAGTGGACACATGCAAGCAGAAAACATGAGAACATGAGAAAACACACTCAGACCAGACATTTACACAAATAACAACATCAATGCAACATCTATGGCAGAGATGATAACTGTAGAAAGCCCATGTGACTGTCTGAGGAGCTATTTTATACTCACCTTCCTCTTCACTGACTCCCTCTCTCCGTCTGTGATCCCTGGCAATGAGTTACACAATATAATGACTCAATGCTTCTCTGTGCCGTAAGTAGTTGCTTTTAGCATCATGTGAGCGCACTTGAACGTCTTATCTGCTCGCCTAAACTGTCTGCAAGGGCACTGCGGTGTCTTGGAATGACTACTATGCACTCAGCCTCACACACACACACACACACACACACACACACACACACAGAGGCCACGACAGAGTAATCTGCATCCTCACGCATAGCTAGATTCCAAAGCACATTAATGCTGATGGTTAGAGGGCACAAGTGCAGACATATATGCAGCCAGCCAGACAGCCAGACAGACAGACACACACACACACACACACACACACACACACACACACATTGCACAGTCTGGAAAAACCCTTACATATTAACTGCAATTTGGGGGGTCTTACACAGGCAAACCCACAGTGGAGACCCTCAGCTGTTGTTGGGGGAAATCATATCGTAAACACACCCCCAGCCAAGGTGGCGCTTGCCAACAGGTGTCCAGGGAACACACACATGGATCTGTACATGTGTGTGTATCTTAACCCAGCCATACATAGGAACACCACAGGAGTGTCCATCTCACTTACACTAACTGAGGAGTGTAAGGCAATCAGTCATGCCCTATCTTAATGTGTACTTGGGCGTTGATGCCAGGGTGCTTTGCACTGTCTGGGCCGCTATAGATCATAGCCTAAAATGGCACAGAGACAGTGTTAAAGACTTGACTGACAGCCTTGGTATAAAATATAAATAAATAGGGTTGCACTGTATGATATCAAAGTGCTGAATATATTTTAACTCCTGTCTGCGAGCTCTAACTTTATGACATTAGCAGAGCACAAGGACATGTGACTCATCTAATCCTGACATGCAAATAACAGACAGGTTTGGAAAGTATATATAGGAGCATATATAAGGTAGATGCATGTTTCCCTCCAGCATTAGGGCTCATGGTAAGATGTACATCTATGTAAGCCAGTTTTTCAATCCTGCTCTGAGCAACAACTTTTCAGTGGTCATTTCCCAAGTTATTCATATTCTGAGACTCTAATCTCTGGAAAGCAGTCTACTGATTTATTACATAATTAGTAAGGTTCTTTTTATATGCTTATTACATAAAGGCCTGGCCATCCCCATTCACGGTACAGTGGTTTGATCTGGGCATGTTATGATGCTAAGAGGTGATGTTGTGACCTTAGAAAACATGGTCTATCTGTCCTACGGCTGACTGGAGAGGAAAAGTGAGGGAGGGGAGGGGGGGCAGGGTTTCTTTACTGGCTACAGGAAACAGAGCAGGAAGATGTGGGCAAGCTTATCCTACCTTTATGTTGTTTTAAAATCATAATGTAAATAGCAACACCTCACACTCTGTACTCACACACCCAGTCAGAGAGATAAGGAGATTCGTTATGTCATTATAAGGCATTAATTATGTCACACCGTAACACTCAGTGATTTAATCGTTTCACAGTTGTAAGAGGACTTACATAAGCTGATGTACATGTCAGTATAGGACTGATTCTTGATCTTACCTGAATTGTTTTGCTCTTAAGGCTTGTTTACAGCCATAACGATGGGCCACCACACAGTTCACTTGTTCTCTCGCTTCCAAAAGGAAACCTGCCCTAAAGTGAGATGCTATAGCAATCTTTCATTTGCCGTCGTAAACAGTTCCATGATGTTTTGATTGGTGAGATGCGTCGTTGAATAAGTGATGGATAGCCAACAGTTAAAGTATAAGTTACATGGCCTAGTTGTTGATGGAATGAAACGCTTGGCTGTGCTGAAAGCTCAACCAAGTCCGAAACATGTTCGGTACGAAGATGGAAAATAAATACTGAAAACACTGGATATCCCACTTTCGCTTTCCCATGAAAGGTAGCCTACAGCAATCACAGTGCCGTTACACTGTCCACACCGACCGACTGATATAAAGACTGAAACGACGGTTAGTAGCAACAAACGAGCGTAACCGAACAACGTATCCGGGCGCGTAAATCCGAAATCCTCCCTCGAAAACACTGCCTAGCCTTGCAAAAATAAATAAAAAACACTGACCTGTAAACTCGCCATAGGATGGCCCTGCACATGACAAACTGAATTCCCTTGTAACAGAACTGCGTGACAGCTCGTCATTCCCACGTCGTCCGCTCGCTTCCAAAGGGGCGGAGCGCGTGGATGTCACCTGGGTTTCAATGGCTCGTGGGTGACACTGCTGTTCTCAAACCGTGGGATGGCACGTGAGTTCGCCGTCTTTACACAATTTTTAAATGTTGACTGAAAAATTACCATTTAAAATATTTCAGCTGTATGCACACTGAGCTCTTGTAAGTCTTCAAATATATATTTTATATCTATTTTTCGTCTCACTAGGTCTTGGCCTATTTGAATAACATGCAAATTTCAGCTCTTTTACTGGCTGTTGGCGTGACGTCAGATTTGTAATGAGCACGCTCGTCAACCTCAGTATGTGCAGTAAGGAGCAATAAAAACAACCTAATAAAACCCACATTATAACTGTTATAATATTAGTAACAGTAGTAGTACTACTTAGTATTGTTGTAGTAGAATCATAATAATTGGCGTCCTTGTGTTGTGCTATACTCACAATTCATCTCTATACAGCCTGCTCACATGTTACAGAAGCTGCTCAGGCATTGTGATGCTCTAAATACTCCCAAGTCTCTCTCAATCACTTCAACATACCAAGAAATGACAAACACATGTGCACGCAACACATTCACAGTATATTAAATGTTCTTCCTGCTCCATTTAATTTTCAAATCGTCTTCCCTACTTTGCCCCCTTCCTTGCTCAGAGAAACTTTTTAAAAGCGGTCATAAAATATTTACCCGCTGAGAAAACTGGGTCAAGGAGCCCAAATTTGAAATTGTTCACAAGGTTAGGTTTCTATTCTTGAGGGACGGCAGACAAATGCAATGATTCAGATGTCTTGCCTCAAGTATATACTATGATTTTTGTAACATAGTTTTATATAGAGTAAATTATTTTAGTAGCGTACATACTCTGTAATTGTCATTAACCTGAATGACCACGAGGGGGCAGACTCTTCTTTAATATGTCTGTAGCTCAGAAGCAAGTTTGAGTTTATGCTTTGACAATTGTCGGAAGTATTTCCTTTACACATATTCAT